>JANIJG010025048.1:55211-70253 GCA_024611175.1 Megaceryle torquata | reverse complement strand
AGTAAAAGATGTACTTGCTTCCTTTCCTTTTTTTTTTTTTTTTTTTTTTTTTTTTTTTTTTTTAATATAACATATATGTATGTGTGTAGGAAAGGAGGAGAAGGAAACCAAACCCCAACAACATACCAAACAACTAGGTAGCCTGATAAAAAACTCAACTTCACTAAGTCTTCTGAAGGGAAAGACATTACACACTACAAAAAGCCTTTCTGAAAGAAACAAAATGGTTCCTTTTATGTTTGTCAGATCTAAATATTATGATTCTTCCACATAATCTGTATAGATTTTTTCTTCAAACTTCAATTTAAGAAAACCAAGAGGCTTGAAAATTGTTTCAAGGGGAATGCTACTACATAAATGACATTAGTCAGAACTGCAGTAACAGAAGCTTTATTCCCAACACTTCAACTGGTAACTCAAATATGCTCTATTAATTGGAATTTCTAATGAACAAAGATGGTGATTGATAATAGGAAGGAGAAATAAAATCAGCAAAAGACATTGGCAAAAACCTAATACATCATCTCATATTCTGTCTTGAGTAAGCTTTGCTACCTGTAGGAAAAAAAAAAATCTTTTGAAAAAAGTAGTGACAGGAACAGTAATGGAATAAACTAGCAATGGCAAGCCACAAGGCTGTGAAAAGAGCAAAGATGTACTGCATCTTATTCAGCAGCTCCCACAATCAGAGGCATCTTGTCCAGCTCATGAACTGGCCCTACCCAATACCAGAATACAACAATTCTGTGGCACAGCAAAACATTACCCTATGTGGCTTGTGCCTGTGCACACTAAGCACAATCTCATGTAGGTCTTGGAAAACTCCATACTCTCCTCGACATCATCAGTATTTCATCTGCCTGCCAGGAAATACCTAAGAAATACCTATGTCCTCAGTGTTGATCTATGCATAGAATTGCAATTGCTGCCAGTTGCTTCCTTAGCTTCATCAGGAGAAGCCCGTGCAGGGGATGTGCCAGTTCCGGCTCTGTAGGTGTCAGCATGATTTAATTAATGTACCAAAAGGTACTTTCTCATTTACCTTGGGAATACTTTCTGTCAACAAATAGAGTAAGGACACATCAAAACGCTACCATCAAGACTGCAAAGAAATTCATTTAAAAATAGGAATCATCACCAAATAATATTAATTTTATTATAATAGTTCTTTTTTTAACAAGTGAAA
The DNA here is from genome assembly GCA_024611175.1 of Megaceryle torquata. Lineage (NCBI taxonomy): Eukaryota > Metazoa > Chordata > Aves > Coraciiformes > Cerylidae > Megaceryle > Megaceryle torquata. The sequence goes on along the minus strand of JANIJG010025048.1, from coordinate 69,067 downwards.
TCTGACTATTTCACAGCATTGGGTGGGCATATCCTGGGGATATGTAAGTTCTGCAGCCAGTGGAACCATCCTCTTCCTTATTTGTAGAGGAAGTTATAATTTACAGTCCTTTCTTCTAGTTTTAACCTGTGAATAGACAGGATAGCTAGATAGTTCAGGCTGTCAAATGCTAATCTAAATAATTTTAAAGCTTTTCTGAAGAAGTCTTCACAAGTTGTATGTTCCTCACTGCTTCATCCAAAGTAAACAGAAGTTGTGCTTTGAATATATACAATGATGTGTGTAAGTTAAGAACATGAAAAGGTCATGTTCTGGAAATCTCAGACTGGTGATACAAAATAAGTAGACACTTCTGAATGTAATTGCTTAGTGCCTCAGTTGCCCATCACCGAAGGTTGGAACTTACATCGTTCCGCTGTAGTACAGTGTGTGCTATTGGAAACTGCCACAGAAAAGCCAATGAGGAAATTAAAAAATCTATTTCAAACCACAAGTCAAGTGGTAATAATTAATAGGAACTGAGGCTGAATGAAGGTAAAGCAAATTATGGAATAGCCAAATGAATACTAAACACTTTATACATTAAAGAAGGCAAATGCTGTGGAAAATTGTGGTGTGATCATGTAACAGGAGATTATCTGAGTGTGAACAAATAGATTCCTGACAAATCTTCAACCCAGTGACTCAATTTTTGGGTAACTAATTTAATAACCCAGAGTTACTTCTGCTCTCTTTCTTCGACCATTTTAAAAATAATAGTATCATATTTGGTCCTATTGTACAAGTTTCATAAAACAAAATGCAAGGGGAATGCCATTTGAATTCACGTAGATCCCATTTTCTTGCTTTCAGATAATTTTCTACCAGCATCTTCATTTACCTCCTTCTCCAGAGTTCTTTCCGTAGGCATTTATCTCTGATGTGAAATCCTGTCAAATTCTTTTTTAAATGTAAGGATGCTACATCCTCTAAATTTTCCTTATCTGTCTTACTGCTAATACCTTCAAAGGACTCAAGCAGATTAGTTCAGCATGACCTCTTCTGCCTGAATTCATGCTGGATATCCTTTATCAAAATGTTTTACTACATGTTATTTTACCACATCATCTTTAAAACATATTTCCAAAGATTTTCTCAAAATAGTGACTTTGGGATATTGTTTCTTCATTATTCTCTCCCTTCAGACAACTACTGTGACATCTAAGAAACCTCCAGGATTGTATCAAATATTTAATTAATCTTTGTAACGTCAAGTGAGAGATGAGCAGGCTTTTCTTCAACATTAGGTAATCTGTAGATTATGTATATATTTATTGAAGGCTTCCTCTGTTCTCACTGCACCGCATCTCAGGTCTCTGCACAGAATTTCTGTATTTGCTTCTTGCACTTTTTGCTAGCACCATGCAGTTTCAGGTAGTAAGCTGGCCCATGTTCCGAACAGATATCCAAGCCCTCTGGCACGTTTTCTTCACATGCACCTTGTAAAGAGCCAAGGCTACTTGAGTTAGTGTTAGAATGGAAAAGAATATGAGATAGACTCATACTCAGATCACTTATTAGTTTTCTGTGAGTTTTGCCACTCTTCTCCTGAGATGCTTTCAGTACAATTATACAGGACTGCCAACAATTTTTAGCTTTTACTAGCAATAATTCCAGAGCAAGAAATCTACCTTGACGCAGGTCCTGCCAGACAAAGGGGCACACTAGCATTAAACTGCACACAAGCAGAGAAGGTAGGGTAAGCAGGAGCACAGACAGCTGACAGGAACAAAACTACTGATTTTACAAATAAGATCCAGAGCTTGTATGGGAAGCAAAGCCACAGCAACAGATTTGGTTGCTATTACTACTACAATTCTGGGTTTTCTCTTAAATTGTGTAACTGTTTCTTGTGTGATTTTAGCCCCTCGCCTCTCAAAAAACAATACTTACTTGCAATAAATCCATATTTATCCTCTATAAATAACAAACCACCTCACACTGCGTCTTCAGCCTTAATAATACATATCTAGATCTCTTTAGGTAGTGATTAGCTTCTTTTTCTCAGCCTCTCCATTCAATTAGAAAATGTACCTTTCATGGTTGCTGTCTTCATTCTACTGTTCTCTATTTCATTCTTTATGATTATACTACACTAAATAATAGTGTTTAGCCACTTTCCTTATTTCTTTTCTCTTAAATGTTCTCAGTGTGTTCTTAATCCAAAAAAGCCACAATTATTTCTGTTATTTTCTTAAATATTTTAGGTTTTCAAATCAACCTCCAAGTACAGAATATTCAACACTTTTGAATATCCATACCTTCCAGCACGGATCTTCCAGACATTACTGAGCTTTCCCCACCTCATTTCATATTCTTTCAGAGTCTGTTTTTATGAAGTCAGGTATTTTCCTACTACCACTGACAGAATCCATTTTTGATATATAAAATTCTAGGTCTTCTCCTAGACCTGTATTTATCATACTTGACTCATAGCCAGTAATTTCTTAAGTCTGGTGAGTTTTTGACTTTATTGATTGTTCAGCGTTCTCTGTCTGAGACTGAAACTGCATTTGTAGGTTAGGTTCTACTGTCATGATGTCTTGCTCCCTTTTCTGGGAGGGAATTTCCCTGCATGAAGAGGAAAATGCTTCTGGCCTCTTGTGCTCCACTGTATCTGCCTCTGCCAGAGAATTCTGCCAGCTTTGATTAGTATGGAGTGAGGACAGGATGTTCATTGGCATCGCTAGAGGTGAGTCCCAGACCAAAAGGCAAAGCTTGCTAATTCTCCCCTCACATGCTATTCCTCTTTCTCTCTCCTCTCACCTGTTTTTCACTGCACTGTTCCTCTTGCACGCTCCTGTCTCTTATTTCCTTCTTATCTACCGGAAAACAAAGAAGCAGTCTTTCCAGCTCTATCATTCTGCTACAGAGGATGCTATCCAGCATCCAGCACTGCAATACACTGCAGTTCAGAGTCCCACGCTGGGGTTTGCTCAGGACATCTTGCAGTGAGGCGGAAGATGCTGACAGTGCCCTTGCACAGCCTCTTGGGCAGCATATTGTTGGTACCAGCTAGACCCCACTGTGTCTCCTGAGAAGCTCCTGCTAAGCTGTTGTGCTTGTGAAACCTTTTGTGGGAGCAGGATGAACAAGAATTGCTTGCCTTTGTCCCAATTCTGTGTTTAGCCATCACAAATATTTTTTGTGCCAACTGTTCAGTGTTTGGAACCACTGATCTTTTTTTCTGCTTTTGTTTTTTGCCAGATTTTTCAATTACTCCTGTAATTATCTACTTGAATGAATTTGTTACTATCAATATAGTATAATGGACTGGTTAAAATGAGGAAGTCATCACATGAACCAAATATGGAATGGGTTAAAGCTTGATTTTATAATGCCTATATTTACATTTGTTGATGATTATACTCATATTTTATAATATTTAAAAAATAATAATAAATTCAAGAACTTCATAATAGTATCTGATCCTTAAGAATGGAAGTATTATATTTTTTTTCCAATAATACTTTAAATACCTAAATCAAGTGAATCTGTCCTGGGCAACTAGCCTGAATATAATGAAGTGTGACACCTTAAGGAAGAACAGGCCTTTTGGTATTATTCTTCATCCTTCTGTTCAGAAAGCAACTATAATAGCAAAGCATTCTTTCCATCACTTGTCTTTTTTTCAGGGACAATCTCATATCTATGTATATCTAGTGTCACCTTCCCTCACACATACTCTAGATATACCTTCTTTAACAATTTTATATGATGACACAGGCTTAATATCATCAGCATAATTTTTCTTCAAACAGTTCTCTTATAGTTCTGTCTCAGTTGCTGTGCTGCAAACAAACAGCTGAGCTCACCAAGCTGATGATTTGGGCAAAACTCAAAATCAGATCCTCGCTGCAGCCAGCCTGATTAAAAGAATGATTTTGTACTCTGATTTCAACAGTAAACTTCAGTCCTCACTTCATGTTAAAAAAAACCCAGCCACTTTATCTGATGTGGAGTTTACATTCCCTTCCTTGTTATATTTTTTCTTTTACTAAGTAATCATAAATACATGAATTCCCACAGGAAAAAAAAATCCACAATACAATATCTTACTAAAGATGAACAAGTCTTGTCCAGAGGTTTTCTGTTTTTTGGGTTTTTTTATAAACATATGAGGGATAAGATTACAAAAAGATAACAAATCTTTTTAAGCAGGGGAAAAATACAACCTTGATTTTCCTTCTCTTTAACACTTCACAATCTTTTTGTATGGACAGAAACACCCTGACAATCAGATAATTTTGTGTAAAAATCAGATGAAAAATGTCATTCTTAATAAGATTTATCATTCCTCTCATAATTTATCACATTCAAAATGTAAACTTCTTAAAGTACTCTCCGGCTCAAAACCAGACAGTGGTTATTTATTTGTCTTGTAGAGGCATGTTTGGATTTGGTTGAAACCCCACAGCAGTTAGGGAATTATGCATGTAAAAAGTAAAAAAATCCATGTATCCACACATACACACATACAAAAAAAAAAAAAAAGGAAAAAAAAAATAAAAAAGATAAGAAAACAAAACAAAACAAAAAACCCCCTACACATCAGGCTTATCACGTCTCTGCCATTTGCTGTGGAATAAAAAGATAAAATTTTCACTTCTGTCTCAGTCAAGATTGCCAGTTCAGCTTCTAAAATGTGAAAACAAACTTGTGTTCATTTGAAGTTCTAAAAAATTATTTAAATTGCCATTTCTAATGTTCCCTCTGAGGCATCCACATCTTTCAGACACCTTTATGCATAAATATTGATTGTGGTATACAAAGGATGTTCTTACCTCTTGTTCATGGTTCTTCGATGTAAATCAAAATGAAATTAAGTCACTAAGTTTTAAAACTTTTTTTTTTCTATGGTTTTTGTATATCCTTCAAAAGAGTTTACTTCCTTTGGTCAGTAACCATTAAGAAGCATTTAATTTTCATTTTAAAATAGCTAAAAATGGATACAACTACTAAATACAGAAATGAACAAGGAAGGGATAAAATCAAAGGCAATCAATATATGGCTTAAAAAATAAATGAGTAATTTACTCCATTTTTAGTAAGGACAACTGTTTAGGAAGTGAGGATGTAATGCAGAACAAGGATATGGAAATTAAAAATGATGTCTAAATTGGAACAGAAGTAGATTAAAGAAAAAAATCCTAGAGTTTACCAGGCTATAAACAAGAGATGGTGTATTCTCAAGACAATAGTAATGCAGCTAACATAACATTACTCAATGATAAGTAGTACCAAGTGCATCAAGTGGCTGTAAAATGTCATAACTAGGCTTCAGAAGGGGAAAAGCATCTTGCAGACAACTATAGATACATTAAACACATCTGTTCATGACAAAGACCAAGTGCTTTTGGTGCCTTGCCTTTTCTAAGGCTAAGAGCCCTTTAGCTGCAGCTCTGTACCCCTTCACCCAGGCTGCCATGGGAGTATTTCTAGAGCCTTGGTGGCTCTGCTTCTTCAGCTCTTCGCATGCAATTGCTCTTGTGTTGTTATTCACATGGCCTTACACCTGCAAACCCCGACAGTGTTGTTCTGATCGTTCTCAAGTGAAGTGTCTGCCACTGGTCACTCTTTCTTTCCTTTCTTTTCTGAGCCCTTCATTGTAGTTCTTGGTTTATATTTGAGCAAGCTATACATGCATGCAGAGAGCTTAATAGCCAAGCAGTGTGTGGCACTTTCTGCCGATCCAAGCATGCTCCAGTCAGAGTTAACAGCATCATTTGCAGGAATAACCAGCTGGGAGTCTGAGTGGGTCCTGAAGAAACCTATACAGTTACTGTGGGGAAAATACTATGGGGGGAAAAGATGTACTGCACTAGAGAGGACACAGAGGAATGGATGCTCGCCTGGGGTCCCCTTGTACTTCTCCCAGTTGGCCACTGGGGGAGTTTGCCTTTTCAGACTCCTTCTTTCTCCTCTCTTTTCTTTTTTTTCATTTTTCCTCAAAAGTGACTTAAATCGTTTGAGTCAATAGGTGTCATCAGTCCATGGATTCCCACTAGTAAATCTTCACACACATGAACTTGCTTCAAGATTTTTTGTGCAACAGCCTGGTTATTTTCCCATAGCAGAAGACTGGTACTTTGAACTCAAGAGACACCTGCCACCCTGATAAGCTGATCAGATCAAGTTTCTTGAATCTTTCACCACAGAGAAAGTTTTCTAAACCTTTGGTCATTCTTATTTGCTAAATACCCTTAAGTTTATCAGCATCTTTCTCGAACTGTTGACACATAAGAACTAGTTAGTATAGTCCTGTTGTGAATTAAAACCAAACTGTTAAAACAACCACTCTGACTAAATAATCTCTCTTGGCTTTAAAGTCACACTAGGAACTCTCCCACCAAGACTCAAGCATCTCCACAATAAAGCTATTTTTAAGTATGGCCTGAAATCTTTGACCTTTGTATATACAATATAAAAACATATGTATATATTGATATACATATATATATGATGTATGGCTTGTTCTTTGTCCCTTCTGCAATAACACTGATTAACCTGTGTGTAAATTTACAAGTCATGATAGCTTCTTCATCAACAATAAGTCCTTTTCAATTGTAGTATTCATCCTTAAGATACCCGTAGGTATCTAAAGCAATGAGTTTATCTTGTCATCTGGAACACTACCAACTAAAACTTACAAAAAGAAAGGGTTTTGCTGTCCACTAGACATCAATGCATTTGATAGCTTCTCCATAATAATTTTTAAATTCATCAGATATCTGGGTTTTAATTTATTTAATGCATGACATTTTGATTTCTCAAAACAGAGGTAACATCAAATCAAGTATATTAGGAAGGCTTGTTCTATCATTTGCTGTTACCATTATCAGTTCAAATTGAATTAAAACCAAAACAAAACAAGAAAGAAACAAACATAATCATCTTGCTTCTAAAATCCCTGCTAAATAGCAATGATTCTATTTCCCCTTTCATTTGTTAGTAGTCATAATAATAATAAAAAACCCCTGTTAATTGAAATAACTTTTTTACTTCAAACATGCTGTTTAATAGCAACTCCTATTACCCCTCAAAACCCACTTTTTTGTTACCTTAATTTAGATAATTATACTTCTGTTCATAGTCCTTGCCACCCATTAAGCTTTCCAAATTTCTGAGATTCTCTCTGACTGCATTTACATCCAGTATCTTGCACTTTGTATCTATTTGCATGTGTATATATACATACACATGCCTTCGAATTCTGTTTTTCTAGCTGCTGTTTTTTTCTGTCTCAGTTTATTTCTAACCAGCAGTTTCCTAGTTATCTTGAACTTTAATTCCTTCCCAATTATTATTTATTTTTCTTGTTTAAATACTTTCTTCCAGATAATATGCCTTATGATGGTTTTCACTGCTATGAAATCAGCTATTTACAAACAGCACCTATCAATCCTGTTGACTTAGATTTCAATGCAAGAATTAATAATATTTTATACAGATGCCTTCATTAACCTTAACAGGTCAGATGCAGAAACGATCGCTAAATCATTGACTTAAGCTTAAAACTTAACCTCTCCACACTCATGATCTAAGGGTTCTGGGCATACTCTTTTCCTTTTGCCAGTTGGTATTTCCTGTGGCACAATGTATTTTTTCAGTAATGATTTTTTGAGCTACTTGTAACTCTGGAAGATGATCATAGAAGAAAGAAATCTTAAAATCTATCTCACTCACTGATATTTCAAGTCCTTGAAATGGACTTGAATAGTGTTTCTCACTCATTTGATAGTCCTTTCCCATTTTTGCTCTTAGTCACATGCACAAGATGCTGTTCTTTTCTGTGCCATGGAATTCAGATGTATCCCATCATATATGTAAGCGGGTTTTTACTGTTCTGAATTATTCACAAGTATCAGAAAAAGAATGGCATAATTGGGACTTACATTTTAATAAACATAGTTAATACAAAACCTATCCCTATTCCAAGGGGAATCTGTCATTAAAAGTAAAATTCCTCCAGCTTTAATTTAATTATTTTGATAAGTAATATGCAGGGTGATAAATACCAAATGTAGAACAGATCTTGAAAAATGAGTTGTCTAAAATATCAATATGGAAGATGTGTCACAGGAAGAGATTTTAGAAGTGTTATGGTCCATGGAAAATCAACTGCACAACTCTATGAAAAAGAACCCCATGAAACTAAAGTGCGGAGGTTTGTTGTTCTGTTTTGGCTTTTTTTTTAAAAAAAAAAAAAAAAAAGAAAACATTAAAGAAGTTTATAGTCTTGCAGAGGACACCATGAAAGATATTATGAAGATGGCATTTTAAGGAATACTGAATAAGAAAAGATAAAAAATAAATCATGACTGTAGAGATGAAAATATTTCTTATAAATTTATTTCTGCAATAGGGGATTGCACCAAAATATAGAACTGACCAGTTATTCCCCATGACTACTTCACTTTTACCATTGACCAAAACAACTGAGGTGTTTTTAGCACTCTTCTCAAACATACTGATAAGTTACCACAATTCTGGTGTATTTAACTTCAATGGATTAAGGTCATCCTCCTTTAAGCTGTACAGCCCTGAAATAAGTGTGCTTATTCTCATTTTCTGTAAGTGAAATACTGTAAAAATCTTCCAGTTCTGTGCCTAGCCTGAGAAAAGGAGGGGGAAGCTAAAATATGTCTGAGTAATTTTACGTTTAGTCTATCTTCTGAAGGGATTTGAGATGAAAAACAGTTAGAAAACACAGTGTGGGATGAAAGAACAATGAAGACTGAAAAAGGATTTAAATTCTTGTCATTATGAGCTGTAGTAAAATAGAGGTCAATTAAACAACTGAATTGAAAATAAATATACTGGTAATAATAATAACAAGCATTTATTTAAGACTTATCTGAAAATTACTTTGCAAAAAATTAGTCTGTACAAAGAAAAATTATCAAACAAATTGTGTTGTCTGGGGGAGAACAAAGTTATGAAGGCCAGAAAGTTGATTTAATTCTAGTTTTTCATCAGTCTTTATTTCAGTGCAGCATTTATTCTATTGTAATAGTTACCTCAGAATAGGAAGTCAAGAGTGAAAATTGGTCATGGCTCTACAAGTTTGAACTACTATTTCAATTTAAACCACTCTTTTTTTCTCTCAATGACTAGCTTATAGACACTCCATTTTCTCCAACAAATGGAGAAATACAGATGTCAGAACAAAGACATCAGATATAAATGAAGTAACCTTTTAAGTTGCAAGGAAATATTTAATGTTTGTACAGTAAACTGTAAAGAAAAAAAAGAAAAAAATATGTAAGAGTAGATTTTTAGTCATGCATATTATGATCCAAGCCAGTGATACAAACGCAATTTAAAGCAGTGTAAACCCATTAAACAGCTTAGGTGGAATAATACTGTGAATGCAAGAGAAAAGGAAATAAAGGCAAAGCGAGGGTGTTGGAAGTCAGACAACTGAACACGTATTGAAGAATAACAGTATTTTGAAAACTTATTTAAACAATGATGTTTTGTGTTTGCTTGCTGTTTTATTTGGGTGGTTTTGGTTTGGTTTGGTTTTGTGCTTTTTTGTTGTTGTTGGTTGGTTGGTTTTGTTTGTTTTTTAATTTACAAAAAAATGGTAATTTCTCTATTCTGTTTGTAGAATACAAACCTACAAGCAAAATAAGAATTTTTGCCTGTGTTTATTTCTCTTTTTTTTTTTTTTTTTTTAGGAGGTGCTATGAATACATTGGCAATCCCATTTGGAAAAACAGTGCAGTCTCAAAACAAATTCTCTGATTCACCTCAGTGCGTTTCCTATGGGCTTGCTCAGTTCTCAAAGCAGCTGTATGAACAAATTAGATTTTAGAAAACTAAACTAGAAATACCACACCGAAGTGCACTGTAACTTCGATGGGGATCATTAGGTCCAAAGTCACACAAGAGCTGACACCACCACAGGCGACTTCAGTACCAGTAAAAGTTCTTCAACCGTGGCAAATATGAGGAGGTTCCTCCACCATATAAAGTGTCTGCCAATGACTGTGAGTCATCAGCTTGTTATTCAACTCTGCTGTTCCTTCTTCAGTCACACACATGAATGGTCTGAAATCTTTTATTTTACCTGCCCTTTCTTGTACTGCAATCTCCCCTTGTTAAACTGCAGTTTTGTCACTATAATTTACTACTACTTTTTACTTTCAACTCTCTTCTGTCCTACCAGTCAATGGCTACCTCTTCCCACTCTTGGAAAAACAGAGACTTGGTGTCTCAACAATATGACACTACTTATGAATCATAACCTCTCCAAGAGGGCTGCAAGTCTCAGACAATAGCTCAGCTTGGTGCCAGCACCAGCAAGTTTCTAATGTATGGCTGCAGTCTGGTGTGAGAGGAAAGATTCATTAAACCCAAAAAGAGGATGACAGATTTCTTGAAAAACAGGAACAATAACCATACTTTGAGGTCACCGAGGCAGACTTTAATTTATGAAAAAAGGGTTTTGGGAAAGATCACATCACTGAACCCTCCGGTTTACTTGGTGCACACCTGTGAGCTCTTCAGGTTGTTTAAACTCAAACTGCCCAGGCCTTCCATATAAGAGAACCTGAAAAGTCAACACCATCCATAACTGAAGTATTACTCCTACATGCTTTCCTTACACATTTATCTGTGGAAGCGTAGGAACAATGTGGGGCAAGTGGCTGACACAGACCACACAGACAAAAATTTGTCTATGGATCATCATGAGCTGGGAAGAGAATGGTCACTTAATGTCTCTGCATAGTGCTCAGTACACCAAGGCAATGGGCTACTAACTGCTTTGTGTGCAGAAATATTTTCTAGAACAGAAGTTATTCCTCTGTGACGACTCTTCAGACCACAAGTATGACCCTTTACATGCTGATGATCCATCATAAGGTGGAAGAAGCCTTTCCATTAATAAGAGAGAGAGATGATACCTCCTGAGACCTGGATGCACTATGGGGAGATTAGTATGGAAACTCTTTTCTCACTAGGAAGAGGGGATAAAAAGACCTCCTTCTTGAGAGAGTTCTTTTCCACAGATGAAATTAAGTGGTTCTGTCCTTGCTTCAAACCTTATTAAAAAGTTGCCCTGTCTCTCCCAAGCCATAGCCACTACTTTCACATCCTTTTCCAAGTATCCCTCTTTTCATTCTCACACAGCCCCTACTTGCAGATCTGCTAGCAAGCAAACCTTCTCCTCCTTACTCCTCTAGAGTGACTGCCGCTCTCATAGTTCTTTAGTTCCCTTTCCCCTCTTTTCTCCCTTCCCTGGGTAGCAACTTGCAGAGCTCCCAGTTGGCAACCAGATAAATCTTCTACTGCTACATTAAACATTTAAACAACATGGGACTTTGGCTGAATGGGGTGGGTAACTGAGTGCCAATGGACGTTGCTGAGGCTCCTATGCCTCTGTGTTGAGAGGCAGGGTTCAAGGAGGAGAGGAATTATCAACAGTGAATGATGGTCAAGTAAGGGATTACTTGTGAGAACTCTGCTTATCAAGTCTGTAGGACCCGTTGCACCACATCCAAGGCTGCCGAAAGAGCTGGCTGATGTCACAGCAAAGCCAGGCAACCTCACTTCATCCTAAGGCAAAATCATTGAGCAAGTCTGTTTGGAGCAAGTTTCTGGGACATGAAGGACAAATGCTTGAGTAGGCGGTTGTAGTAAAGTCCTCCTGAGGTGCTTTCCAACCTGAATATCATCTGGAAAATTTACAGAGACTTATGCCATCAATAGTGTTTTCTATATAGGAAAGTAAAAAGCATTGAAGCAAATGTGCAGATGGAAGTATGACAAAGAATAACCTAAATTACAGAAAAATCTAAAACCAGAAGACGTATGGAGTGCACCTGTGACTACAATTTATAAAGGAAATGCTGAATGTAACCTTATTTGCTGCAATCTTACTGGAAATCTTTATAAACTGAATCACAACTAGAAAGAGCAGTGTGTTAGAAGGAGCACTGTACATCTATGTGTATAATCTCAGCAGGTAATATGCATGTACTGTGAAGTAATGTAAAGATATAAAAAACGCAAACCAAGATTTTTAGAAATTATTTTTCTATTGCAAATATCAGATGTTCTTCCTCACAAATAAAAAGAAACCTTTGCAAGTTGAAATTTTTGTTATTAGAAAAGATTAGTGCTGAAAAGTCAACATAGATGAGAACAGATGACAATAACATAGCAACACTGAGCACTTGCATAAAGCTGATATACAGATGCCTCAAGACTTCTGGAGACCGTGATATGACAGCGTGCCACTACTAATGTGTGTATGGACAGCTGAAGGACAGTAACAGCAGTCTCTAGGATGAGACTTTGCACCACTGACAGGATGGCTGAAAGAAAATGTGATTAAGGAAGGAAAAACAGGGGTGGGGGGAGAGAAATACAGTAAATGCCAATACCCTTTTTGTGATGTCCAAGAGAATAACATCCTACAGGTTAGTAGGCTTCAGATAACATTTTCACATGACGACTGAAGTGCTAGTACATAAAGATACAACTGAAAACAAGACTGAGCAGTTCTTTCCTTGTCCTTTCACTAACAGTGCTATTAACTCTTCCTTCATCTTTTTAGGTTCTCTCCGATACTGTGACACAAAAACAACACAAAAACTGTTCTACTCTTCAGAGAGATTCCTTCTTGAATTTACACACAAATTCATTGCTTAAGTAGTGCACATACTTTGTTCAGCAGCCTCACTCATGAGCCGAGCTTCTTATACTGTTACTAATAACAACAGTTTTGAAAATATGAACACTTCAAGATGCCAAAACAAGCTTGCTTCTACATTCCTCCTTTAAAAAAATTAAATTATCTTAAAAACACCCTTTTTTTTTTCTTGGCAACAACCCCTCCTTTTTTTTTTTTTTCTTTTTTTTTTCCTTCCTTCAGTTACTAAATAAACAATGGTTTTGTTTGCCTTGATTAAGTTTGCAAAGTTTGGGGGTCAACCAAGGTACTGGATTTTTTAGGATTTTATGAAGGGCTGGGAACAGAGTGCCACTGAAACAATTGTTATTATAAGCAATTATGTCTACTTAGTAATTATATTCATATTATTATTATTAAAATAGCATAACTGAAAAGTTTAGATTTGCCTAAGTACTAAAAATATTATTTCTCATATGAATTTGGTGTCTCCCTAATAATTTGCTGGAAGGCAGAAAGAGACAGGATGTAAAGTCTGTCACTCACTGTACTAGTTGCAAACACTATTGAAGCAGAATAACAAAACTGCAGTACTGCTGATACTGTTACATATGAGAAAGAACATGAAACGTGGTCATGATCAATCTAATCAAACATTTTAATGGCAATAATAATTTAGTTCTAGATCTTCTGCCTTTGCACTCTAGGGAAGAGTGAGATGACACCATAAAATCATAGAATCATTTAGGTTGGAAAGAACCTTTAAGATCATTGAGTCCAACCATTAATCCTACTTTACCAAGTCCACCCCTATGCCATATCCTCAAGCACCACATCTATACAGCTTTTAAAGACATCCAGGGATGATGACGCAACCACCTGCCTGAGAAGTCTGTTCCAATGCCTGAAACCCTTTCAGTGAATATTTTTTTCCTAATTTCCAGCCTAAAGCTCCCCTGGTGCAACATGAAGGCATTTCCTCTTGTTCTATCACTAGTTACTTGGGAGAAGAGACCCAAACCACATGAGGTAGTCCACATTAGTATGCACTCAGTCTTACCTCCTGGCTTAGAGGTAAAGTTTCAGATACTTCTATTTCTAAATCAAAAGTTCAAATGCTAAATTTAAACCTCCTCCAGAATCAAGGCTACAACTATGTATTCAGTTTAATTTC
>JANIJG010025048.1:0-51321 GCA_024611175.1 Megaceryle torquata | reverse complement strand
CATTAAAAAAGTAATCAGAAACCCTCAGATAAAGATACATATATATATTCTTCAGCAAATGCTGACAAAAAACCCCTAAAAAACAACAACAAAAAATCCAAACAAAAAAACAACAAACAAACCAAAACAAACAAACAAACAAACAAAAAAAAACAACAAACCAAAAAAAAACCACAAAAAACACCCCACCAAACCTTAACCTCAGAAGTTAAATCTATTAAGACAAGCTTTCTGGCACATGCATTTCTTCAGCCTGTTTTGCTGCTGGGCATTTGTGTCTTGCTTTAGGTTATTTAGGGTGGTGGGGGTGGTATTTGTTCTTTTCTATCAGCAGTCCACATACGTTCCTTGAAAGCTGCAGAATAATTACAGCAGAAAGAGCACTGGGGCTTCTTCCCATAATGATAATATACATTGTTATACCAAGGAAACACAAAAGTCCAGTGCACCTGCAGCACTTTGGAGAGCAGTATCTATAGAATATAACCTGGAAAAAGAGTAAGAGAAAGGACTGTTTTGCTAGAAGCTCAACATACTCACTGTGTATCCTACTCTACCTTGTCAAACTCAGAGAACAGCTTTATGTTCCTACAGGGCACCACACTGCTCTTTCCTTCTGCTTTATCATGCTGGCCCTTCCTAGAGTCAGGTATCACAAATTCCTGTGTCTTTCAGAAAATCAAAAAAAGTGTCCAAATGCTGTGAATTACCCTGAACACTCAGTCCATGGATCTCTTGTGCTTCCTCTTCTGTCCCATGTTCTGTAGGGATCAGCAGGAGAACGCACTTCCATCTACCTCAGCTGCTTTACTTCACTCCCTCCAAAGAGAAAACCTCCTGCCAGTCATTGGCAACCTCAAATAAGTAACCTAAACATGTCCAGGATCCACTAGCCTGTGAGCAAATTCAAATGTGAAATCCCAGGGAACATGCACAGATAAGGCAATAAAGAGCTAGTGTCTCCTTCTGCTCACACATCTGCCAATAAACATCAGCTTTTGGTACTCCACAGAGGTGGTAAAAGGTAATAGAAAAAGGCCAAAGGGGGAGAGGAAGGCTACATAATGGTAATGATGCTGCAGAGCAACTCCTGCAACAGAAGCAGTGACAAGAAGGACACCGTGGTCTGGAGTAGTCCATGTAATGTCAGGGAAGAAATTACTTCAAATCTTCTTGTAAAGGCCATAATAAACATTTCACTGGGACACTGAAGCTTCCATGAGTGGAAAGTGTGTCCACCAGCTGCCCAGTTTCAAAACAGTCCACAGTGAGTAGAAGTCACTGGAATACAAAAGTTCTCACACACCTCCATCTTAAGCAACTTTCCCACTCCAGCTGTGTATACCAGTATGCCTCTGCAGAGCAGCTCGGCTCTGCAGAACACGCGTGACAGCAACTTGTAGAGACAGGGCTCAGGTCCAGCAGAAAGGAAAGAAAATCAATTCACCCTGAAGTAGTGGTCACCTTGTATACAACCAAGACCACATTTCCTGCTTGTGCGATGCAGCTCAGCTCAGTACCAGGACTGAGCCTCCCTGCCTCTGTCAGAAACTATAGCAGAATTAGATGACAAATTAATACCTTTTCTGATTCAAGCATATGTAGCTCACTCTTTCCCTGAAATGATACCTGGGAGGAGTTCAGATCAGCTGCCATGTGAAGTTAAAAAACAACAAAGTGATGAGTAAGCTGTGGACATACTCGAGTTAGCTTACTCAACAAGAATATATATATTTTTAGCATTTAAATCAATTTTCACTTTTAAAATTGATACTGAACCACCTTCTTTGTGGTTAAAATAGAAACTTTGTACTTCACCACATTAAAAGAAATTTGCTTCATAACAAAAATAAAGCAACTCTCAGGTCACACAATTAAGATATAGACTCTTGAATTTACTGCTTATTCCCAGTACAAAACTTGGAAAAAAATTCCACCAACCTTATCCCTATTGACTTATTATCACATTTAGTCATGAAAAGAAAAGAAGCTTCCCATTCATTTTGAAAAGTTCTAAAAAGTGGTTTGTTGTTATTTTTTCAACACAAGAAGATTCTCCAGCGGGAGTTACCACTCAACAGTGTGTAAGATACAGCCAGACATTTTCTGCTTTTGTCATAGTGAATCTATAAACCAGCTAGTCCTGGCCTATGCCAACTCTTTTCTTAACTATGGGACTTGATTGGCATCAGTTTCTAGAAGCCCTTCTAAGATGACACCAAAACTTGACAGCTGCTTTAATGCAGAAATTCTGAAAGCTTTAATAAATTTTACCATGTCTAAGCCACTTTATGACTACATATATGGGGCTTGAAATCAGATTTTCTTTTTATTCTTTTGAGTCAAGGCCTTCTCTTCTAAAGATTAAATTTAAGCCACCTATAAGGTCACCCACCACATCTTTTTATTTGCATATTTAGGAATTAAAATTTCCAAACTTACATAATGGAAGTAGATTTTAGTAAATTTTTGATCCTGAGATATTTTGCCTCCCACTTTGATGTGACATCTTGCTTAGAGCTGATCTGAAAAGCTATGTTTTTCTCTATTCTGAAGCATTTTTATTACCTTGTTCTATCAGACTACTTTGTCATTTGCAATTGTATTCATCTCTCTCCTGAATGTGTTAAGATTCTTAGATGACACACGTTCCTTGTATCTTTATTAAAATTAACACATCCCATTTATCACCTTGCTTCTGAGGCAGTTTTTATAATAATCTTTGCACATAAAAGGCTTTGGTAACTTCTCACAATGTCCCTGTTTATGATTCCAATTATAGTTTATAGGCCAACCATGAACAGGTTGGCTTCAATGTGTATAAGCTGCATTTGATTTGAAACACACTTGTAAGGGACAACTATATATTAAATGCTAAGTGTTTAGGAAGATAATTAGTACCTAAGACAATTACTTCAGGCAAATTGTGTGAGCCAAACAGAATAAAAAGGATCACAATACCTTGAACAACTCAGAAAAGTTAAGGGTCATACTTACCAATGAAGTTTGACAGAGTGAGATTCAGGAAGGTGTGCTGAGGTTGATGTATGTAAAAAAGATGTGTAAAATATGAGGCACCTAAGCCAAGTTCAAAGAGTACTAACTCAACCTGACCAGAAGTAATACTGTTGAATACTGACCAGCAGACCTAGATTTGACAATCAAACATCTACCTAACAACTCCAAGACCTAAACTGGTTGATGCTTATAAAGGACTGGAAAATAACCAAAGGCTATGAACAACAGAATGAAAAAACAAGTGTGTTACAGCAAGCTACCTAATGAAGAGTGAGATAAGAAACACCTCTGACAAAATGATTATTTATTTTTAACAAACCTCAGAAAATTCTACCTATGTGAGACATTGAAAAAAAAAAAAAAAGAAAAAAAAAGAAATCTTACACAACTTTAAAATACAGTATTTTGCATTTCTGAGAATAGAATGCTATAATCCTTCTAAGAAGAAAATTTTTGACACTTGAATGTCAGAATTACAACACATCTTTCAAAAAAAAAAGAAAGCAAAAAACAATGCCCTAAAAAACTCATTGTTTCATCACACTAAATGTTTTAATTTAAAGGGAACTGATGAAGCAGATTTCTCAAGGTTTTTGTTTCTTTCCACACTTTTCCAGGCTCTGGTCCTACAGTTATGTAAAACATTTGCACATTATAGAATAAAATAAGCTTAAGGGATACATAACTGTAATTTTTTTAAATAATAGTTTATTAACTTCAAATGCTACAGATGATTGTTGGCACTTAAGTTTCTATTCTCCTTTAGCTCCATGTTGCAAACAAAACCAATCTGTGTTCCATAATACCTTGGTACAGTGCCATTTAGATGGGCTACAAAATAGCAGGACTGCAACAATCTACTCTATTGGAAGACTTCAGGCATGTCCAAGCAATACATTCTTCTAACAGGAGAAATGTGCCATGGTTATGCTGCTCATGGGCACCCCATCAAGTGTCCCCAATCTTTAGAAGCTTCCTCTAAACTTTGAAGTTTGTCAGCTGCCTTCCAGAAAGGTCAGATAAAAGGGAAGTTTATCCGTGGGAAGCAGCTATGCAGTGAGAATGGGACATTCCCTTTTAACTAGTTCTGAAACCAAAAATAGTACTATTAAAAATACAAAGCTATTGTGATTATTACTATAGAAGGCATGACGAAAAGAGAGATCATGAAAAAATCTAGTGGGAATCAGTCCTAAGCAAAATGCAAAGAGCATGCAAAGCAGGAAACATCACCAAGCAAAAAACTTAAAGAAAAATTTCCATTTATTTTTTTGTTCTTCTTTAACTACTTAATTTGTTCTCCCACCAAACCAGAACACCATTTATAATTCTATCTATGAAATCTTAGACAACTTTTGCATAGACAAGGAGAAAAAAAAAAATTCTATTCCTTCTTTTCTAATGTGTGATCTTAGACATTCAGTATTAGAAGGCTGTTTCCCATCCTCTAAGGAACCCTGAGCAATTTATTTTTATCAAAGGTTGCAAAATAAAAAAAAAATTTTCTATAAAAAGGGGTAACTAAACAAAAAAAAAAAAAAAAAAAAAAGCTTCAATTGAAAATGATCACCTACTCCAATGACCTTGACTTGCTCTTGTCATGACAAGTTCAAACACTGTAAAGAGAGCAGACGTCTTTTAGAATAAATGCACATTCTTCCATACTATCCTGGAAATGAAGAGTACTTCAGCCTTTCCTGAAATCTATACTGTACGGAATGAATCCCTGAAAGTCAATCAAAACCAGATAGGATTTCTACAGGTTGTTAGTATTAGGGGATTTTTCTGGACCCATCTTTCTTCATTAATTTAGTATCACCATGTGAGAATAGAAGAGTTGGTTTATTAAGCATAAATTTTGACAGTGATACATGTTTTGACAAATGTTGCTTACTTTCATTAGTTTACAATGTACACAAAATAAGGGAATGTATATCACATGTCTTAGGTACTCAAATAGAAAGAAAATTGTATTTCCTTCCTGAAACGAGTTTCAAAGTTTATTTTACTTATTATGCTGTTTCTTAGGATATTGACCTTTTTAATTCACAACTGGTTTGACAAGGACAGAGTTCAAGTGATAATTAGATTCTCTTTTATTGATTTCTGGCTGCTAAGTAACCAATCTAATCCTGTTACGTTCTGACTTAACTTTGAGGCCTTTCATGATTAACTACTCTGGACACATATTTGAATTGTGTAGTGGAAGAAGTAGATGAGACTCATATTCTGGCATGTAAATTAGTGTAACAATTCAGTCAATCAATATGTATGCTTTTAGTGGGCATACCTTTTGGTAGTAGACAAGAAAGGGGACCTGTATTGAAGAGTGTTCAGGAAGGTTTTGGGACAAAACCATTCTTCCTTTCTTTCTTTCTTTCCACTGCCTTTCGGTATGTTCTATTTAAGAGGAGACTCAGATTACACAGAAACTCTGAGGATACTCCAAAAGCAGAAAGAAAGATTTATCCAAATTATTTGTTGAAATATTCTGTATTCTACACAGATTATACAGTAAAGATTTTCCTCTTCCCCCTTCAGACATGTAATTGTACTCTGGTAAATTTGGGGTAGAAGGAGAGCAAAGGTAAGTCACTGACAGCTACTGAACTCTGTCACATGGGATTCAAACTGATAGATAAAAGGAACAAAGAAGCGTATCTGTTTTCTGTATTAGCATTCCACATGGAAGGATGCAGCTCTAGTTTATATGAGGGGATGGCTGCACAGACTTGTGACCGCCACATGATGCAGGAGCATCTGCTGTACCAAACTGTTAACAAAAGGCAAAGTTACCCTAGCCCATGTGGTAAACCTACATCTTCCTCAGACCTGTCATGCCATGCTCTTGGGCCTGAGACCTCCAGTGGTTGTTTAGAAAATGCTTAGTATTTTTTTCTTGGGCTAATACTGCAATTTAAGTTCAGCAAATGACGTTAGTTTATCATGAAATATGAATCTATCATCATCTTAATCACCAAAAGTTATCAAAATTAAGGAAGAGGCAACAATATTCTGAAAGCGGGAAGATCTTTTCTGATGAATCTGCTTCAGGAGCCAAAAAGCTGAAGTCTCTGGTGTGTTTCCTCAGACTAAAAGGCCTCTCAGGAAAATAGTATTCACCACAATTACATCATTACAGGCAAACAACAACAAAAAACCCCCACAACAGATAAAACCAGCAGAATTAAGAGAGACACTCCTATACAAATTCTCAAAGTTAAAACAGTTGTGTCTTTTCAACACCTTTGGCATTGAGAAACCACTTCTAATGTAAGTGATCAAAGCAATGGATGTTACTTTTCCAGTCCAGCTTTAAAACTATTTGTAATACAGCATACTAGCAGAAGTTCTGAATCTTTACAAAAATAGTAAGGATAATACTCCAATTAGGAATAACTGATCAAAACAATTTCTGATCAATCTGAGATGTATAAATAATATAAAAATCCCTCCTAGGCAGTAAAACAAAACACAAATGTTCAGCAACAATAAACTTTACATAGATAGATACCTTGAGGCCAGAGCATGATATAATACCAACTCCAGTGTGGTCTAAGTGTGGTTTGGCATTACTAACATTAGTTGATAAAGTGTAATCTAAAGAATATTGAGTGAGCATTCAGTGTAGCTTCTAAAGAAATGCATTAACAAAGCAGCAAGATTACAAGAGAAACCAAAATAAAAAGAAGACAATATAGATAGATACATGATTTCATTTCCAGAGCCAGTTAAATGCACATTGTTTATAAATAAACCCCCCTAAATAACCCTGGTGTTTTCAATACAGTCAAGATGCATATAAAAACTTCTGGAAAACAGATAATAGGAAAGCATTTTAAACCTTTAACACAAAGATGGGTAAGAAAGCTTTCTTAAATAACTATCTAGTATCATCACCACTGCAAACAAAGAAAGAGAATGAGCATCCTTAATTATTGATGGTTTAGCTTTTAAAGACAGTATGTTTTAGGAATAACAAAGATGCAAGGGTCATTTAAACTTTCCAGCTGAGAATATGGGTCTTTCATTCTGGCCACAGAACTAAGTCCTCTTTGCTAGATGGAGCTAAGTAATGAGTTAAATTAATCCATATAAAAATAAAAAAATCAAAGATCTTGACCATTGAGGAAAAACACAATGTAGGAGAATAACACTCTCTTCATTACCCCTTATCTTGTTTCCCCACACGATGAAGTCTGTCAGTCAGTGCTATAGAGGTAGGATTTACTCTCTAATCCTATTTTACTCCAAACAATTACTCAGTGCCACTCTGAGACACATATTTTATATCCTCTTTTCCTTCCCACAGAGGGTCAAAACATACTTGCTAAGATCCAAGATCAAGGTATCATCCACAAGAAGGCAGCAGAAGCATTTACTTAGTACACAACACGGCTGACTATGTAACATCTTTTACAGAGGGGTAAAGATAGTCTTCTTTGCCAAATTTGAATGACTGGCTCAAGACACAAAATTTAACATCTTCCACAGAAAATTTTGTGTTATCTCTTTTTAACAACAAATTTAACCCCTCTATGAACACTTTCAAAAATGTCTGCTAGTTTTACATCATTTAATTCTAGTCTAATTTGCAATATATTGCTATGAAGACACTTTGATAACTGGAATCTGTAGAATAGTTGAATTACTGTCAAAATACTGAATTGTATGGATTGATTGATTTATTTATTTTAATCGGTCACATGGTCTTGTTATACCCTTCATATGTAAGCTAGAAATATGTAAGCTAGAAAATCAACATAATAGTATAGTTGTAGCCCCTTTCAGTAACAGCTGATTTCCTTTATCAGAAGACTCAACAAGAGGGCAGCGAATCAGAAACTAGAACAGGAGCTAGGAAATGTCCTACAGGAGGTATTCATTTGGCTAGTGAATCTGAAAGGAGCAGCGGTCAGTGTGGGATTTGGAGAGTATGCTTTATCAGAAGATGCCTGTAGCTACACAACAAGCGCAACATATGAAAAGAATCAGTATTATTTTCATCCAGAATTTTCAGAGGTTGATGCCTTAATTTAGGTTTGTAGACCCTTACTCATTCACCAAGTATATAGGTTGATTTTAGAATATGGAGCACTCACAGTATCCACTGACATCAATACTATCAGAAGGTTCACTAACCAAAACCAGTATCTTTTTATTGATGCAATATTTCAGTGCCTACACAGAGGCTCAGGACTTTAGAAATCAAGTTTGAAAATTCCATGCTTCCTTCAGTTTTTTGCAAAACAATATGCACTCAGTTACATGAATATTTCATTTTGCTTTTATTCATGTAGTTACTTTTCTTTGAATATCCAAGACATTTCTGACTATTACAGATAAGAGTTGTGTTTCCTCATTGGCAAAGCATAGGAAGAAAAGTTACAAACTAAAAGCACGTAACCCCTCATCCAAGTCTTGCCTATATGTAGACTAAACAGCAAGTTTTAGCAGAAATATGTAAAACCAAATCTAAAATACGAATGTGGGTGTGTTAGGAGAGAAATGCCAAACTTACAAGGCAACATTATACTTCATGTATTGGGAATTTAGAACGGAATGTTGTGAGACCTGACCTACATTCTCACAGTCTAACGGCTATGAGTAGCCATGAATAAACTTTAAAATCCATCAAGAAAATAATTCTGATATCTTTTTTTGACTTCAAAAATAGGAACAGTTTCCTCAGCCTTTTTAATGGCACAGAGCTTGACAGCAGAGAACTGCAGTGGTCTCGTTTCTCCGCAATATGACAGACTTTAGATGAATCAATTATCAACTGAATTTAAGGTATTCTACAGCTGACATATCGCTGATACTTGCACTTCAAGAATATTGGCATATGTACTGCAGCTCTAATATTAATACGAGTAAATCCTAAGGGAATATCAATACCAACAATCTACCTGCACACTTTTTTGCTTTTAAGCCCACTCCCCAAGGTCATCTCCATATAAAACACTTACTGGGTGTTTATATCTAGTCACCCACTCTGCTCTAGGGATGAAGTTACCAGTTTTTATTTATAAAAAATAGACTGTGACATCTAGTTGGCTGCTCAGCAGTGTGGCTGCTCAGGGGTACCAGCAGTGTACTTAAGGATTTTGGAACCATTTGGTACCATGCTGCCACGCTAGGTGTTCCTTTTATTGGAGTTAACAGCTGTGTGACATTCAAGAGGCACACAAAGTCTGTGTCCTTTATTTTACAATGTCTATTCTACTTCTGCAGCACACTGGTAATATGTTCCAAACATTGTTGGATGTCACCACCCCATCTCTCTGGACAGAACATAGCGTCAGAGCTTCTAGTCAACATAAATTTGCCTTTAACATTTTAAGCTAAACTTTTAACTAACTTTCTGTGAGCTAAGCTTCATTTAGCACACAGAGCTTGTGCTTCAATACCCAATTACCAGTAATGGCAAATACCTACCCCTGCTATCTGTAGATTGAAAACTGCAGTCAGGTTTCAAAATCTGTCTTTAAAAGCATAAAGCAGAATACCTTTTAAGATCTACGAATGATGGTGACCTACCAAAATGTTTTCTTTTATGCAACATGGCTGACCTCATTTTAGAAAAGACAGAAATAGCTGAAGACTTCATGTATCTAATTAAGGCACATATCTTGCCATATGTAATGGGCTTGATTTGATTCACTGAATAACTCTTCTAAACTACTACATTACTACATAACCCCCCTACAATTATGAATTCTGGAATATTCAGTATTGCTTATTGTTGTCTGTATTTCATAACAAATAAACAACATACCAGCTCTGTTGTGAATGGGTAGTAACAGGACACTATTAAAAGAAAATATTTGATCATGAGAATTTTAATTCTAATCATATCAAATACCACAAGATAGTAATGAACATCTCCTAGATTAGTATAATAAATATTTGGAACAGAATAACTGGTGATTCTTACGATAAATGTGTTACTAAAATGGTAGGTAGGGACACACTAAATATGAGAAGTTACTACACAAAACAACTACAAATGAACATAACTTATTTTTCAGTGTTTTTCCTTTTTAGTATAGTCCATATTTAAGATATTATACAATATATAAAAGACTTGTGATGTAGTTGCAAATGATTAAAAAAAAAAAAGCATTTTTCAACATTTTCTACACAGGTTTTTCAGTTTCCTTATGTAGCTCTCCTTCTGAAATTTCTATGTCAATACCTAAAGCATTGTAGTCTATGAGACTTTTAACTGAAGAAATCATATTGAAAAAAATTCACTTGCCCTCAAGACCTCAATTTCCCTGTCCACCAATACCAAACACATACGTAGGACTTTTGAAAATAGAATCCAAAGAAAGCCATATTTTTCTCCAAGATAATTATCAGTAGTAAGTTCCAAAAAGAACAGAGCTATGATTCTGAATACTTTCATTACTGACTGGAATTCTAAAAGCACTAGTCAAATGCAGCTTTGTGGTACTGCATCTATAAATAAAGCAGGATAAATTACAGTCACTCCAGTGATACTGAGGGTAAATGAGAACAGAAAGCAAACATTACACATTGCACATATTGTACCTTTCATATAGAAGCATTTAATACTGTTTTTTCATGTTACATAGAATCTGATGAGAGAAAGCCCATCTACAATTCTCCTCTGCACAAGTGAAAGCACAATCTGCAACTGCTTCTAGTTTATATGTGGTTTCCCAGTTTTCACACACATGCAGTGAGCATCCACATAGCTAAAGATAAATACTTGAAGAACAAAACTCCCTGCTCTGTCAGGAGATGGTAACAGAAGCAAGCTACAAAGCAGGAATTTGATGACACTTCCTGGGCACACAAGTATGGTATTAGGAGTGGCCCAAACTGAACTAGAGATAAGATTTGCAGCAGAGACTCAACACAACAAAAAGATCACTGCCTTGTTAGCAAAATGTGGAACCGTGATTGAATAGGGTGGGTGATTCAATGACAGCAGATATATGTACACACTGAAGTACCTGATGCCTGAGGTCCACCCCTGCAGCTCTGTTGACAGGGCATGAGAGACC
Source organism: Megaceryle torquata (assembly GCA_024611175.1). Taxonomy (NCBI): domain Eukaryota; kingdom Metazoa; phylum Chordata; class Aves; order Coraciiformes; family Cerylidae; genus Megaceryle; species Megaceryle torquata. Next base: position 40,267 of record JANIJG010025048.1, on the reverse strand, counting down.
TACTGAGGGGCATTCTGAGTGGAGACTGGGATGAGGTGTGGAAAACAGGCATGATCAGTACCTGAAACGTGTCCCTAGCACTGGGAAAGGAAATGTAAAATCACAGAGTTGAATAAGCCTTTACACTTCTAGATCTCTAGATAAAGGATTCTCATTATTCTGAGAATCCTTTGTGCCTCTGCCTTTAGTAAAATCAAGATTAAATTTAGTAAAGATTTATAAATCTTATGAAATTTGCATGCTTATTAACATTCAAAAGGGCTATGTCAGTGATTCAGACTTGGGAGGGGCATGGTGAAGGGAGGGAACAAGGGAAGAGGGGAAGGAGGAAGGGAAAAGAGACAAGAAATGATCTATTTTCTATTGTTTGGTTTGGTTTTGCGTGCGTTTTTTTTTTTTGGTTGGTTGGTTGTTTTGGTTTTTTTTTTTACTTATTAGTTTCTTTCTTGCATTTGGAGGGTGGGTTGTGGAGTTTTGTTTTGCCTGAAGGCTTAAGCAAAGGCTCTCAGCACGTTCTTATTACTAGATACATATTTTAGAAGTTAATATGATATAAGTACATAAGGAATGAGCATTCCACAGAGAAATATGACCTATGAACCTGAGGGAAGTAACTATACTCGGATTTGCACTCCCCTACTCCCTCTTTTCTTACGTGACTAAAATTTAGGCATCTCCCTTTCCCTTTTTTTACTTTGTTACCATATGACAATCATAATCCTCCGTGGGCTTAGTAAAGTGGAATAAACAGTCAGAGAGATGAATAAATCGTAAATTTTGGCTGACTAAACAGTAGAAGACATGGTATATGGGAGAGCGTAATTTAACGCACAAACTAAGCTAAATGACAAACTAGTTTTTGCTGTCCACATAATACACTGTGGTGATATGCATATAGAGTGAAAAAAGAGACACAAAAGAGACAAATTAAGATGTTTCAAGTATTATCAGTTCTAAAATGACTTTAAAATGTAGGTGAGGAAGAAATTAAAAGTGATGGCCTATATGTTGAAAGGGATGAGAGATTAGAGAGTAGAGCAGAGTAGTTAATCATCTTACATTTAAGACTTATATGCTTAAAACTACTTTTCCCCACAGATGCCTAAGCTGTTAAGGCTGAAATCAAAACTGTGATTTCATTCACCAGTCTCATTAAGTAGTTAGGCTGAAAAATTCCAGCTTCAGCCACTCCCACAGCAGTGCAGAGAAGTAGGGAAAAGCCCTCTGTAATTGTGTATTTTCTATGATTAAATCATGGTGAGAGCACTGCCACAACCTCTGGCTGCAATCCTCATAATCTGCCCTGCGTGCTCACAGCCTCCTGAAAGAAATGCTTGCATCATAATTTACATTAATGATGAGATACATGGTCAAAGGACACTTAAATTTGGTCAGTGTTATCTATTGTCTTTGCAAACAAAATTCAATTACTCGCGTACTCAAAAATCTGTCATTCAAGTTACCTGTCTGAGAGCCACTAGTGTTCCCCTTCTCAAAGACTGATCCAAAGCTACACATTTTTACTAGAAAGCTCCCCTGAATTAATGACTGATATGTTCACCTTACTCTATATGTAGAAAATTATCTGCTTACACTTACACTGTTTTCAGCTTACACAATCCCTCTTACTGTATACATGATGCCACCCACCACAGTATTTGTATTTATCTAGCATTACACTTAAGGACCTCACTTTACTTTCACCACACTGCTCATGATGTCTCAGGAAAAGGCCACCTGTGTCCTAGTTGTTAAAAAAAAAAATACTTTGAGAGAAAACTTCTGTGTACATTTGTTTGTTGTGGTTTTGCTTTATTGTGACTTCAGCAAAAATAAAGATACTATCCATTTAGCATTCTCCTAGGGGAAAATAAAGGCAATGAAATATTGTTTTCAATGAAGTAAACCTGAGCAAGGGAAAGGGCCCAGCTCTTTAGATTTAACTCTAAATATGAGAGTCTATGGGTTGTGTTTGAAATCCTTCAGAGAGGTTAAGTGCTGAGATGACTTCATTTTATTCAGAAAATCTTCTAGTATATAGGATACTATATAATTACGATGGGACAATTTCATACATCAAGCTGTCAGCAGTCTCAAAGAAACAACTTTTGAATATTCAGTTAATATTATTTTACGAATAATCATAACTTTTGGTTTTCTAACATGTGTTTCTAGAAAACTGAGTATCAAAGAGCAAATTAAATTTGTATGCATTGCAAGTCCAACTGTTTGAGTCTAATTTTTTTTTACAGCAAAGTACTTGTGAATGAAACTGGTCAAACTGTGGAATCGGAACTCATAGTTCAGCTTTGTACTGGTATTTTTGGTTTGCCTGCTTTTTACAAAAACTATTTCAGCAATTTTTACCTACAAATCAGCACAATAGCTATAGAAAGAATATCTCATAAAATACAGTGTTTTATGAGGAAAAGCCCAAAGTTATTGCACCTATTTTCTTAATGTGATTACTTTTCAAAGGTCTAAACTGCCTATAAAGCAAAGAATGTTTAAACAAATGTTTTATTTTTTTGGTGCTGCATTTTTTAAAAAATGCATCTGTCTGCTGTAATTTTAAATATAGACGCTTGGTGTTCTTTTTCTTTTTTTTTTTTTTTCTCCCCTCCCTTTAAAAAAAGCTTAAAAATTAATGACCTGAAGTTGAAACAGAGCCTGGAATCATTTCAGCCCCTGAAAAGTGCTTGAGGAAGTCACAAGCATTTAAAAATCTATGAGCTATGTAATGAAATTTGCATTTCAGCTTGAGATTTCCTTATTAGCACTTCCAGAGTCTTCTGCAGACTTTCAAAAACTGCTTAAGCACCATCTGAGCTTTGTATCTATAAGCTACAGCCATGCAAATCTTCCTCTGCTTCCCAGCAATACATGGTGAGCAACGAGACACACAGGTGAGATCTGCAGCTGTATTCTTTTGGCAGTTATGAACATGTTTATTTATTAAAGCTGCAAAGAGAGTAAGCATCCTACCAACTAATGTCAGCTTTCTATAGGCATGTTTAACTGTGCCCATTAGCACTAAGATAAGCATCTCTTAACAGAGATAATGGAGAACCAGGAACGAGATGTCAATTTTCTTGAGGGCCCCTCTACAAACCTAGCTCTGCTGCAGTACGGTCAACACTGAAACAGAGCTAACGAAGTGGCTTATAGCCAAGCTGAGCCTTAATTAACAAGTTAGGTATTTGAATCATGAACCTGATAGTATGTGTCCATGGAGCTTTATCACAACAGTCTTGTTGCATGACCCAGGGGAATAATTTGGTTGAAAAGCCACATGTGTGCAAGTAAACTTCTCTGGTTGCCAAAGCACTGCAGAGCTTCACGCACAGAAGTTAGGTAGGAGTCATCTCAGAATTAGTCAACACATTTGTGCTGTCCTGTTCAAGTTAGGCTGTGCTGTACCTGGGCTATCCTGCTCCTGTGCAGTCACTGGGATGTGTGTATATGCTTAACTTCCCTGGTGTCTATTTCTGCAGGTGTTCCATGGGACAGCTGCATTTCCAGGGGTACCCTGACACAGGATAGTCCCATAACATCTCAGGGACCAGGAAGTTGTATTATGGAAAACTGCATGCTCCAAAATATGTTTACTAAACAGGAGGTATAAAAGCAGAAAAAGCAAATAAAAAGTGGAGTGTACCTACATTAAAATACACAGTTCTTTACTGACAGAGTAAAGAACTATGTTTTTTCATGAATTACAGTAACACAGAACAAAAACATATATTGAAAGACACAGATTTGGCTTTTGTATTTGCAAGTGGCTATTTCCTTGAGTTAATATGGTCATTTGAAAAAGATTTTCATGAATAAGAGCATCTGAAAAATATGAAGCCTGTCATATAGTAAGTAGACTACACAGTTAAGATCCAGCTTGTATCAAGTACACCTTGTTTGAAACATAGTATGACATGGATTTTCAGACAGGAATGAATTAAGTGGAAAAGTGTATTAAACATCTGTTGTGAACTTCCAGTGTTTCCTCTACAGGGGTTAGTACGCACAGGATCGACACATTAATTAAGAATGAGGTGACAGTATTTCATATCCTCTGAGCCTCAGTCATCTGCAGCGCTGGCTGTGGCTGGGGAAACCAAAATTGCAAACTGAATCATCTATCAAATCAAAATACCAACTTAGTTGTATTACAAGAAAACTACTCTCCATAATTAGTTCTAACCATGACAGACCATGGACTTCAGGCTGGAAATAGTTTGCACTTTACTCCTTATTCTGTCATCAGAAATAGTATGTGTCAAAATCTCAGTATTAAATTGTTTGTTCTTACCCATCATTTTTACCAGACGTGTTTTGGTGCTTAAAGGAACTTAAGATAGAATCCTATACAACTTGATGCATTCTCCTAGCTTCAAGAAGGAGCTAACATCAAGCCTCAGAATTTTAGGACTAGTGGATGGGAAAAACAATCAATCAAAATCCCCCAGAACCTTGCACCACAAAAGCTTATTATGACATTTTTTACACTAAGAAAGATTACATGTTCCATGCCCATTTTCACAAATTTGTTTCTCCTCTCTCTCCCTCTCTCAGAAATATTGTATTCAGTTGTTCTTGTAATGACTCTTTAAGCAAAGGAAGTCTTTATGCCTGAATGAAAGTTTTAGTGACTGTGGTGACATGATGGATCAAATCTCAACTATTCTGCTGTATTGACAAGGCTCCCTGAAGTTTCCACACATTTTAATACATATCAGTTCAGAATGGGTACCAGTTCAGGTCAGAAAGGGTATCCATTCAGCTTTCAATGTAACTTAATGCTGCACCAGGGTCTCTCCAAGTTATTCGTGTATGCCCCTTTAGCAGACTACTTTAATAGTTAAGGAGTAATGCACCACAGGGTGTATTTCTGGTGACAACTCTTTTATTCATTTACTACCATAGAGATGGAATATGTTTAAAAGCAGCTGGAGTATTCAGTACCACTCCCCTACCTCAGCAAGTATCCTATACTACCTGCTACTACTACCAAACACCACCCTTCCTGGTGCTTGGGTCACTGGGGTAAAACACCATCTAACCCAACCTAAAGTCTTCTTAAGCTGTATCAACCTCACTTTAAGAATAATTCAAATACTTTCATTTTAGTGACACTCAAAAATCCTCCCAGTCTTGACTGTGTTATCAGTTCCATATAAAACATTAGCAAAAGGCATTAGCAGAAACTATTTGTACCCATTTTCAGCTTGCCTAATTATTTTCTAGCCTATCCAGAAGGATGCTAGTTTCTGCCCAGCTAAAATTCTGCTATCTATGCCACTTTATTCAGGTTTTGAGATTTCTGCACAGGCACAGCAGCATCCAGAAAAGTAGATTAAAACCTGTACCTGTGCTGGCCTGTCAGCATTTCTAATAAGGCTGTTATTTAAATTTAGCTTTGACAGCAAGTTAAATATTAGTTTAATTGCAAATTACACTCTAAATCAAATTTTCTAGTAGGGGCAATGAATGTTTGCTATTGAGTGATGGTTTAATTTATTTCTAACAGAGGCTTAAAAGACGTCTTTTGCAATTGTAACTTGAAACAAAGTGGAACAGATTGAATGAAAAAAAGAACTCCTTTGTAGATATAAGTTTAAAGGCATTTTTTGGCATTATAAAAATGCCAACTTACAATCTTACAGAGACTCATAGGTTGTTAAATGACCAGAAGTATCTTTTGAACTTTTCAAACTACTAATGGAAAGAAAAAAAAATGATTGAGCACACACAACATTTGAGAGGTTATCTTTATATTTTGTTTTAAATAACTGCCTGAAAAAAAATTCTGTGGGTCACTTAAGAGTTTGAGGCCAGTCCTCCCTGTTGCCTCCCTGATGCAACTACTACGATTAAGAAAAAAGAATGGATTCCCTAAAACATTCAAGTATAGATTATTGACTTTTAGTAATTGCTAGATACTTATTATGGGTAGTTTCAAGCTGTCCCAACACTCTTGGATATTTGATCATTTATTTACACACCCAAACAGTAATTTGGTAGGTCAATATTAAGTTTGATTTAAAAAAAAAGACCCCAGCAGACATACATAGACAAATTGTGCTCCTCCCCTCCCCCCCCAAAAAAAGCCAAAAGCCTAAATCATCTTTCTTGTACACAACATTGCTCACTCCTTACTCCTTGTGTTACTTACAACCTTCTTAAGCAGTGGTGTCACTGACAGAGTTCCCATACAAAGATTTAGGTCAATGATAAAAAGGAAGGTGGGAGCAGGGAGAATTCTTTCACCCACTACACTGAAGATCACGTTTATTAAAAACACTATAAAGTAAAAGAGAGACTTGAGAACAACTTCAAATACCAGTGGCTCCAGTGGCTGTTTTATCTTTCTTTCCCTGAACATTCTGAGAAAACTTCCACAAGTTATTTTTCCATCAAAATAAGTGGAATTCAAAATATATGTAGTGTCCATAGAAATGCTTAATTCTTTAACTAAGATAAAGGTTTGGTTAGCCTTATTTGAATCTAAACTAGAAATTATTTCTCATTCTGAGCTTAATTATTTTATTGTTAAATTATTTCATTATTTAAATTATTTCACAAACAGGAAAAAAATAAGCGTTATTTCCAACAAAGACTTAATAATGTTTTCTCATTTACTACTCATACTGTTAACTGAAATAAATACCAATTTCATCCTGTTTGTTTAATCTAGTGAATTAAACTTATATTGTATGTACATTTGTACAATCTATCTGTATTGTGACTCTTAAATGAACAGAGAAGTGGTGTACTTATACCTCAACAATACTCAACCTCTGATTCAAAGAAATAGTTTTAATAAAGTTAAACACACACATTAACAGACTGAATATATAGTATCTGCTTCTTTGGTATACAAATCATCATAAACACAGAGAGTTATTCTAGGAATTCTAATATTTGAGAAAAATTAGCTAAGCTCAGACATCATTCTAGGCTATTTTTTAGTTTGTGATTCTGGAATGAACCCTGAAGAGTTATTTGCACTGTAAATGAGAATTTATCCTGAAGAATCTCAAGAATATTAAGAAATCCTACTGTTATTCTTCTTTAAGGGACATGACAAATTTTTCTTTTTCCCTGCCTTCAGGAAGCTATCATGTCATTGTCATGGAAGCCTTCAGTCATTTTGTGTCACATTTCCTGAAAGCTCTGCCTTCTTTGCTCTCTGGTATTTGCAAGAAAATTTCATTTTTGGTCAAAAAAGATACACCTATGTTTATGTGGAAGCATGGAAATGCAAATACCTAAATTCAAAATCTGAAAGCTTAAATGAAAGTAATCTAAAATAAAATACAAGGAATTTTGTTGGTCTGTCTGGGAATAGTCACATGCTTGGTACTGAAAACCCTGTATGGGGCAAGCTGACTCTCTCCTCCACTACACAGAAAAAGAAATAATGGTGTGGTTTCTGTAGGTACCACTATGGTGACACGAGACAAGAGGCCATTGTGCTTCCCTTTCCTACACTGAACAACCTTGCAGGAACTAAAAGCAGAAGTTCCTTTACAAGCTACTGTATAACCTAGCAGTGCCATTGAAAACAGTCTTTTCCAATCAAGTTTAAAGGAATACTGTAGAGAACAAATTTTCACATTCTTTTTACAGCATTCTGCTTAATATATTGTAACCGTGCAATAGAAGTGTTTCTTGCAACAAAAGATTAAATTAGCTGTTTCCATATGTGAATCAACACAGAAAATATAGTAGTTTCAGTGTAAGAATAAAACAGGTACTTGAGAACATTGAAATAAACCATTCAGACCCCTTAGGAATCCTAAGGCATATTTTAACACTTAATAACATAAAAGGAGTTAAAGTCAGGCATTTCAATGCTTCTTACGATCCAGAGAGCCATCTGCATATTGATGTCCCAAGATAGAAAATGGTTGTTCCTTACAGGTCAGCCAAAGAGATGGTGCTATACATTATATTGCTAAAAGTGGAAACACAACACTTAGTGTAACACTGAGTCAGGAGAATATGTTCACTGTCTTCCTTCCTCTTCCCAGATAAGAGGTGGTCAAGTACATGCTGTTCTCTGTATTAAACCATTTGCTATAATTCAGCAACAGCCACAGATAATGAGATTAGCTAGCAGAGTTGAGGACTGTACCAGGTATTCACACAGAAGTTGATGTATCAACCATATCTTACACAGAGACTTGAAAAAAAAAGTAAAATTCCAAATTAAAAAGAAAAGGAAAAAAAAAAAAAAAAAGGCAAAAAGGCACAGCTATTTTTTTCCCCTCTTGAGACAAAAACACATTATCTGTGTAAATTTCCATTTTTATGTATTCCATGTAGGAATAAATTTACACTATTCTCCAAGCAAGTGAATACAACAACCCTTTTCCTACAGTGGAATAATTTCTTATTCTAACAGAGCAAATAAACAAGGATTGATTTTAGCAACTGAAAGCAATTCACCCTATTAAAATTCGACAGGTAGAAGGAAAGCAGTTTTAAAAACTCTTGACAGGTTTAGATGAAGGGTACACAGGCATATCAGGAAAGAACATTAAAAAATTACAATCAAATTGGGAATATATAATTTGAATTCTCTTGTTTGACTAAAAGCAAAGATAAAATATTCAGATGTAATATCAAAATGCCTCTTTTGTTTATTACTATGTTTGCTTGTTTCTTTGAAACTGATACTAGGCAGATGAAGTATAAATACATAGGAAACCAAAATAACCTGCAACAGAGCACCGAAAAGATTTGGATGGCAGATACTGGTCCTTTGATTCTCTTTAGTTTTAAAAACTGCCATTAACAGAAGCAAGAGGGGAAAGTAATAAACAGCTGCTTAAGTTGCTATTAGTTTATTTTAAAGTACTAAAGAAATAAAATATTAATTTCACTACATTGGTAATTAAAGGCCAAAAACCAAATAATAAATTGTTATAAATTCTTGTATTTCCAAACATTTTCATAAATGATCTTATCAGATTTGATCCTTAATAGTGTTCTGGAGAGTCTAAAGCAAAAAGGCAAAAATATATGTTCAAAAACTGTATTATAGTTCTGCTTTGTCCAAAATATGTAGAAATGGTCTTGAAAGAATGAAGCCATTGGGATTGAACTCAATTCTTCTGCTTGCTAACTGCCTGTTCCTGCTACCGTTACCATAGTTCACATAATAACTTCATGAATATGCCCATGTTCCCTGATTTTTAGTTTTATCAGATTCAAACAAGTACATTGGTCTTAATGAGCCTACGATTGGAAAAGAGGCCAACTAAAAAAAATTACAACCAGGGCATTATTAATGTATTAGTTTGTAAAGTCCTTAAAGGTGCATTAGGCTGTCATAGCCCAACAAGGGTGGTTTGAATGGCTATAATTTCTCTGTACAAGAAAATCCATAGCTAAGGAAGAAAATTCTCAAATTTACAAATACAATTGAAATACTTGGAAGACTGAATATTGTTGTGACACAACTCTGCAGGAAGTGCTGAAAGTATGAATTTTATCACAGTGTCATTCTGACAGACACAAACTATTGATAAGACTTTAAAACTTTTTTAGAATGATGGCAAGATATGCGTTATGGTTCTGAATAGCACATCACTTCAACTGTTCTACTGCTAAATAGTCTTTTGGTACCTTCAGCCTAGGATGTCTCTGCACTAAAAGCACCTTCTATCCTTTTTGTGCCTATATAGACTATACAGTCCTTCCTGGCTGTGTAAGCTGAAGGTAACTGTACTTAATAGCAGAGACACAGGCCCATGACTTCCGTTAATACACTTGCCATTTCATGTCTCTGTCAGCTATTTGTAAAGCCCAACCTAAACTGTCATTTTGTGACTGCTGGAGTAGCAAGGCTGGTACACAAGTCAGCACAGATGTGCTGCATGTGCAGAAGCGTACACTGTCCTTTGGCCATTCTCAGAAGATGTACCACTGCCACCTGCTTACAACACTACCTGGATCTGGGCTGCTTAAGTCAACTTGCACCACTGCTAAAAATCTCAGGGAGTATCAGCTTTTCAAGCTTTAAACATAGTTTTGGTGAACCTATAATGCGGGAACCCTAGAAAAATTATTTACTAAACAAATACACAAAAGAATCTCAGATGGAAAAGCTTATTTTTCTAAAAGAAAATGTTAGTAGCTGCCTGCACTAAATACAAATTACAAGCAGCAGTTGAACAGGTAAAACCCTGCTGGAGAGATGTCCCTCCACTCCAGTCTTTATGTCTGCTGTAACACTGTGGAATTACTTAGCTGCAGAGTAAAAAGGGGCTCATTCTGAAAGCTCAAATTATATATTTCTATGTATACAAAACCAAATGGTTTTATTGTGATAGCAAATATAATTTTTCAGCCACAGCTACTTCTGCCACAATTACACAAGCTCAACTACAGCACATTTAGATACACTTCTGTTACAGTAAGATAACTTAAATATCAATAAAGCTTTCTGAATAGTGGTGCAATTTTTAGAAGACAATGGGATCCTACACTTCTTACTGAGTTTGGAGGACAAGGAATGCCAGTGTCTGTGAAAAAAAAACCAACTTTATATTTATTGATTTTTTTTTAAGGTTTTGGTTTTAAGATTCCTAGTGCAAAATGGTTCCGTTTTGAGGAAATCACTTGCATATTGGTTCAGGCAGCTTCGGAGATCTATAAACAACCCCATTTTTTTCTTGTTTTTGTATTGTTTCAAGTGAGGATGATGATGGACACATATTATTGCGGCTGTGCAACTCCTTTTATTTCATTTGGTTTGCACTAATAACTAATAAAATTCAATAAGCTTGTAAAGCATAAAGTGAAGACAAAATGCAAACATTCAGAAGCCAGAGAAAAATCAGAAAGATGATGCGTGAGAACAAGAGATTTTGCTCTTTCTTCCACAACAGCACTACGTGACCAGGGATAAAATGACTTTGCAGTTTTTACTAAGTGCATCAAGTTTTGAAATGCATTTAATGAGAAAACAATTTCATTTTCATGTTAAATAAAAACTTGTAACTTCTTATGTATCAATAAATTGGTAATATTTATGATCTTCTCTTATATTCATAATATTACACTTGCTTATAATATTGAAATTGGCTTGTGTAAGTGGTCTAGAAATGCTTACACAAACTGATTAGATAAGATTAAAATCTTAGCTGTATTCATCATTAGACTTACTTTAAAATATTCCACTAAAGTATTTTCTTTTTAGGAAATGTTTATTAGTCAGGAACAAGATGTTACCTTGAAAGACAAGGGTTGGGGTGGGGAGGGAAGGAGAGGAAGAAGGGGGGAGTATTTCAATAAGGCCAAAACTTTACATCCTGAATATTATTGTAAAATAAAAGTAGTAGTTTGGTTTTAGGGAAAAAAAAAACCAGCTTTTTGTAAAAGTCTATTTGGAACCTTGCAATATAGAGCACAAGACTGTGCAGAGTTTAATTCTATTTTACTGCATCATAAATGAGAAAAACTAATCTTGTTACTCAGTGACAAGTAATCCTCAAAACATTAGCTGAGCTTACACATCACATTGCTCTAAAACAATTGCACACAAAGTTTATATTGATACAAAGATATTTTAATAATAACTTCCTAAAGTAAAATAAATTTCTAACATAGTTCCATTTTAAAATTATTAATCAGGATGCTTAACTAATCATTTGCTTTCAGATATTTACCTCGATCTTTCAGATATTTCTTTATAGACATTGGAAAAAAAATGCAAAAAGCATACTTAAAAAAAAAATGAACAAAACTTGGCAGACACAAAACCAAAAGTACTTTTTACCAAGAGAAAAGTAAGGAGTACTCATTCTCAACACTCTGTTGAGGCATTAATTTAACTACTTCTTTGTTTGTGTTCTTTTATTCAGCAGCAGACCACCCTTTTCACATTCAATTGGCCTTTTAGTCTTTTAAAATATGTGAAGAATAAGAATAGTTCAAAGTACCCTGCAAGCTTAACAGATGCAGGTGTCTTAACCCCAAAATCCATCTTAAGTATGAAATCCGTGAAGAACTAGACAAAACCTCTCTGAAAGCCAAACAACATACTACGTACTTAAAGGTATATAACAGGAATTATCTCTATAAAATATTTACAAGCAGGTTATTTGCTGTATTTAAAATTATGTACATACAATGGCCTACTTTTTCATACACAAAAGTAAGTTCTGGTAGTAGAATAAAAAAGAAAGACGAGATAAAAAGTAATAGGATAATATTTGCTTTTTTTAATCTTTAAATTGTTTTTATATTTTCATATAAGGATTCAAATTTTTTGTAATTAACTTTAACATCATTTGAATCCTAGTCTTCAAAGCTGACTCTTCAGAATTACAATCAGGATTCAACTCAAATCTCTAAGCCCCTGACTTGTAAATAACTTGTACGAATAGCTTCATTAGTTGTAGTACAATATTCAGGTGAGTATAGTAAATCATGCTGAATAATCTGCAGGATTAGACCCCTTTCCTAATTATATCTAACACAGAAAGAGCTTGAAAATTTTTACTTCTAGCTATTCAAATGAATGCAGCTACTTACTCAATAGCTATCTTTGTCTCTCTGTCCTGAGAAAGGATTTCCTAGATACACAAGTATAGCAAGGCTATGACAGGGAGCTCAAAGAACTGAATAACTCTTTCCTGACCAAGAGGTAAGACAATTTCATATTTGTCATAACCAGACAACTAGACAGGCTTTATGACCTCTTTTCATGTCACTTCTTTTTGTCCCATTTTGTTTTCTAACACCCCTGTAGCTGGAAACCTTTAGTACCTTTCACAGCTCAGAAGGCTGAATATTGCTTGGTCCAATAAAGGCACCATAGCAACTTTGGAATATGGAGAAACAGTAGGTTTTAGGGAATTGAATACTAGGAGATAGAAATTATAGCAAGATGAAGTCTTGCACCTGAGAAACTGTGGAAAGGTGAGAGGTCAAGAGTCACAGTTCAGACTGACTGGATTTTATTCATTCAGGTAGAACACTAAGCTTCTGTGAGCCATTCAACATCTGCTGGGATCTAGAAGCAAATAATTTTCTCTTTTCTTTTCTCCTTTCTTTTCTCTTCTCCTTTCTTATTTCAAACTGCAAGTGCTCAAAAACTTGGTGAATTCATCTGATCACATGAAAACAGCTCAGGTCTTACTCAGCACATTAGCATGAGCTCGACATTAGGCTATCCAGACACTGACTGGCTACCATGCCACAGAGAGACAGCTACACCTGTATTATCTGTTACTCCAGAAAGGTGAGCTTTTTATACAATACACATGTTCCTTATACAACGAAATAAATCTCGCTTCATCAAAATTAAGACACAGACATGGTAACTGGGTCGCAATTCTTGTGCTGCAGAACTATGACTTCACTAGGGCTAAAATTAAAAAGTGCAGCAATAACTAATATATTGTAGCTAACAAGCTTTAAAAACCTAACCCTTATACAAAATCCTTCCTTTAACAAGCTCCAAGTCTTTATTCAACCATTTTAAAATATGTTCAGAATGGCAAAACCTAGTGAAAAAATAACACACCAGATGACATCTGTAATCAAATCTAGGCAGCATCTAAGGTGGAAAGCATACTCATTCGTGTGGAAACCACTGTTGCAAAACTACTTTAACCAGCCAAAATTGCATAAAGTCACTGAAGACAATATGGCTTTACAAGCATATGATAGCCCAGAATATACTTCAGTTTTACTGACAGTGATACAACAGAAGGAATTGGAGAGAGCAAACTTTAACTGGAAACAGACTGCTGTAGAAAACATTGGTACCTAGTACATCAAAAAATATAAGCTGCAGTAGGTTATGCAGAAAACTTCATAATTTTTATTACATCCCTCTCTGGGAAATCCTTAAATACATTGGAATCAACAGGGCACAGCACAGAATTAAAAGAAGATATCCATTAAAAAATAGCACAAAAGCTAGAACTGTATATTAAATAACATCTCAGTAAACTACAAGATGCCCCCTGAAAGCAGTTCAAGCATGGATTTTCTTTAAAGCACTGAGCATTTCTTAGGATTTCACCTGAAGGAAGGAGGGAGGGAACACGTATTGCTATATGGATACTGTACAAGTAGTGAAATAACGTAGACAGCAACAGGCCACAATCCCATTTGTGTTGCATGAAATCCTTACCTGACATTTTGAACTGCTATTTCATCTAAATAACCCCTAAAAGAACTGTGTCTGAAGTGAACAACCATTTATTTTCATGGCAACCACTTCAGTATTAGAGAGATAACAATCAATGTACTATACCCTAAAACTCATTATTTCAACTCTTACATTGTATTTCTCCCTTAGTTCTAGAGAGAGCTCAACAAACACTGGGAAATACCTTTCTGAATCTGAGGATGTCTCCTGCAGACATGATCGTGCATTCAAAAAGTGTTGGCTGTTCTCCATGCCACTGAGATCAATCAGTCAAAGACAGCCAACTTTTTGCAGCAGCATGGAGTCATTTTGTTTCCTTTACTGGGAGTATCTTGTCCTGATTTCCAGTCTATTTATTCATGTGCTATCCACAGACTATGAGGTGATTAATTTTCCTGCTGAAGGCATAACTGACTTGTCTGACCTTACTTTATGCAACCTGAGGTCCATATGACATGGTCAGAAGCAAAGATCTGAATCCTCTGAAGGGAAGGTTCAGCCCTGTTGAGATAGAAATCTTCACCATATTAAAGTAACATAATTTTTGTACCTACTTAACTGTTCTCCAGGTATTCAATCTGATACAAGCAACCAAAAGAAAAAGCAAGCACCCTACCTCCCTTAAGGGGCCTACACTGGCTCTCTTCACGTATGTACACATGCCTGAATCTGTCTGAAATTTAGGCAATTTTTTTTCTATTTTTTAGTAAAAATAGGACACTAAGGAATTTAAAGAGAATAGATCGATCCTATGAAGTTTGACAAAAAGAAGTACTCATGACTTTTTTGCCTCAGTCTTGACCAGCCAGTGCTCCAGCCACACCACCCAAGTCACAGAGGAAAAGGCAGGGACCAGCAGAATGAAGAACCACTCACCACAGAGAAGATCAGGTTTGAGACCACCAAAGGAACCTGAAGGTTTGCAAGTCCATGGGACCTTGCAGGGCATTGGGGAAGTGGTGGATAAAACCACAATCCATCATATTTGAGAAGTTGTGGCAGTCTGGTGAAGTTCCCACTGACTGGAAAAGGAGAAACATCACCCCCATTTTCAAAAAGCAAAAAAAGGAAGATCCAGGAAACTACAGGCCAGTCAGTCTCACCTCTCTGCCTGACAAGATCATGGAACAGATCCTCCTGAAGGCTCTGATAAGGTGCATGGAAAATGAGGCGCTGATAGGTGACATTCAACATGTCTTCAACAAGGGCAAATCGCGCCTGACAAATTTGCTGGCATTCTAGGACATGATTACAGTATTGGTAGATAAGGGAAGAGCAACTGATGTCATCTACCTGGACTTGTGCAAAGCATTTGACACCATCCCTCACAATATCCTTGTCTTTGAGTTGGAGAAAGATGGATTTGACAGATGGGCCATTTGGTGGATAAGTGGCTGGATGGTCACACTCCCAGAGTTTCAATCAACTCTTTGTTGATTGCTCATTGTACAAGTGGAGACCAGTGGCAAGTGGTGTTCCTCGGGTATCAGTATTGGAACTGTCACACCTTTGTCAACGACACGGACAATAGGATCCAGTGGACCCTTGCAAGTTTGCTAAAAACTGTGTGGTGCAGTTGACATGCTGGAGGGAAGGAATGCCATCCAGAGGGACCTTGATAGGCTTGAGAGTTGTGTCTGTGCAAACCTCATGAGGTTCAACAAGGCCAGCTGCAAGTTCTGCACCTGTGTTGGGGCAACCCCTGGTATCAATAGAGGCTGAAGGATGAAGGGATTGAGAACAGCCCTGCAGAGAAGGACTTCAGGGTACTGGTGGATGAAAAGCTGGACGTGAGTCAGCACTGTGCACTCACAGCCCAGAAGGTCAGCCATATCCTGGGCTGCATCAAAACAAGCATGGCCAGCAGGTCAAGAAAGGTGATTCTACCCTTAAGGTGTCCTGAGATCCCACCTTGAGTATTGTGTCCAGCTCTGGGGCCACAACAGAAGAAGAACATGGACCTATTGGAGCAATTCCAGAAGAGGGCCATCAAGATTATCAGGGGGCTGGAGTGCCTTCCCTATGAAGGCACTGGAGACTGGAGAAGGCTGTCCAGATAAGTTGTGGGTGTCCCCTGCTTGGTAGTGTTTAAGATGGGGTTGGATGGGCTTTCAACAACCTGATCTAATGGAAAGTGTCCCTGCCATGGCAGGGGGGTTGGAACAAGATGATCTTTATGGTCCCTTCCAACCCAAACCATTCTATGATTCTATTGCTCTATGAATTGCTATAGAATCATCACAGAACCGCAGAAATTTTGGCCAGAAGTCACCTAGTCTTACTTCCCAATAAAAATAAGGTAATTTCTAGCACCAGATTAGAATTTGTGTAGTTGACTGGAAGAGATCAAGCTCACAGTCTTTCTGGTCACCTCTTCCATCGCTATATTATGCATAAAGAAGTTAACATAAAGAAGTTAACCTGTCCCAGTCTGAACTCTCCAAGCTGCGATTTAAGGCTGATGCTCCTTGCTAAACTGTATGCCACTACTGAGAAAAGTTTGGTGTCATCATCTGTGCCACTCCCCTTGAAGTGGGCTAACCAAAGATCACCTCTCTTACCCTTCTCTTCACCATATACATCTCACTAGAAATCTCAGCTCCCTAATCTCTCCCATCACATCATCCAGTCTTAGTCTCTGGCCAGTTTCATATCCCCCCACTGGACTACCTCCAGTTTCTCAACATCACCTTTGTATTGGGGGTTATCAAAATGACACATAGTTGTCTACAAAGCAGCTCCATCAGCTCCATGTAGGGTGGTAACAGCTTCCTTCAGTCTGCTACTCATGTTCCTTCTTCCTTCTAATGTAGACCAGTACAGTTAGTTTTGTCTGCAGTGAAAGCACACCCTAGCTCATGTTCAGCTTGACATCCTTAATGTCAAGCTGAATGTGGACCTTTTCAGCAGGGCTGTGACTCAGACAGGTGCTTCCTGGCCTGGACTGATACATGGTGTTATTCCACCTCAGATGAAGAATTTCAGTCTGCTCTTTTTCAAAAACATGATTTTCCTGTTACCTCAGTCCTTGGTTTGTTCAAGATCTCAAGATGCTTTAAGATTGAAGCTCTACTTCAGTATTCCAAGCATCACCTTAATCATTCACAAATTTGATAAGGGTGCATTCTGTCAATTGTGTTATCTAAACCACTGAAGAACTGAATACCGTATGTACCAGAAATAACTCCTGAGGTATTATCTTATTGTCTGCTAACTGGTCAAGCTACAGATTACTACCCTTTCAGTACAGTAGTACAGCTAATTTTCACCCTACTCAATACCCAACCCTCATCTGACTGTTGACAACAATGTGGGAGAAGGTATGAGAAGTCTTAATAAAGTTACAGTTATCCTGTATCACATGTGCTTACCTCATTTACACTGTCAGACATTTCACCCTAGAAGGCAATCATATTAGCAAAACACTAATTGCACTTCAGAGATTGGTGTTGACTCTTCCTGTTTACCCTCTTGCCCTTCACATGCCTAGAAGCCAGTGGCAAGATAACACGTTCTGTGATGTCTCTGGGACTGACACTGACCTAATATGGCCTGTAGATACCTGGACTGTTCTCCTTATCTTTCATAAAGTAAAGGGTTCTCCTTCTAGTTCTCAGGACTTTCCTCATTAGGATTATTACCATGTTATTTTCTTGGATGACAGCTGCCTTGCTTTCACCTCACTGAGCTCGTCAGTCTTGGCATAAAGCCCCAAGAAGCTGTATACATGCACTTTGTCTGAACAGTCCTTAACCTGGGGCTCCTCCATGTTACTGTCCCTTGTCTGGAAACAATTAATAAAATATGGAAAATTTCTGCCTTTTCTGAGTTGTCCACCATTAGATTGCCTACAGCATTCATCCATGGCTACACATTTCTGAGTTCCATCAGGGAAATACTTGAAGAATCTTTTCTTATTACTTTATTGTCCCAAAGTTCAAGCTCCAAATAGAATTTGGCCTTCCTGATTTCAATTTGCCTTCTCCAGAAATAATGAAGGTGAAATTAAAATTACCATATGAAGCACTAAAGTAGAATTACATTCAACTTCTAGATCAGAATATGCATTAGGTTAGAAATCAAATTCTATGTTCTTTGAAGGAATAGTACAGGCTTTTTTCTTCACTGTCATAAGACATTGCATGTTGAAACTTTCATCCAACATGGAAAGTAGATGCCAAATTTCTGAAAAGTGTCAGGAAGCTTTGCAGAAAAAGGAACAAAAACAGATCACTTTTTTGTTACTATAATATAGAATAACTAATATGCCATTAAAAAAAGAAAATGAAAGAAAGAATACAGCTGATGATGATCTTTTTAATTCACTTACTAAACTGAATGGCATTGAAGTAAGGGTTTTTTTACTATGTTTTTCAGTAATGAATAGAAATATTTTGAAATTTGCACAGTAATATATTATCTAAGCCAATTAATCTAGAACTTCAGGGGAAAAAAGGCACTACTAGACCGTAACTGCAAGGACGTATTTATTCCATAATTTGATGACTCTTTCAAGCACATATTGTAAAAAAACCAAATAAGAATAAACACACTGAACTAGGAAGGAATATGTCAAGAATATTAAAATTAAAATCAGAATTATTTTAATTTCATAGAATGATGTGGGTTGGAACAGACCTTAAAGATCATCTTGTTCCAATCTCTCTGCCACAGACAGGGACAACTTCCACTAGATCAGGTTTCTCAAAGCCCCATCCAACCTGCCTTTGAACACTACCAAGGAGGGGGCATCCACAACTTCTCCGAGCAACCTGCTCCAGTGACTCACCACCTTCGCAGTAAACAATTTCTTCATTTCACCTCATCTCAATCTACCCCATTTCAGTTTAAAGCCATTATCCCTTGTAATACCACTACATGCCCTTGTAAAGAGGCCTTTTCCTTCTTTCCCGTAAGCCCCCTTTAAGTACTAGAAGGTTGCAATAAGGTCTCCTCAGAGACTTCTCTTCTGCAGGCTGAACAACCCCAACTGTCTCAGTCTGTCTTCCCAAAGGAGGTGCTCCAGACCCCTCCCTAATCATCCTGAGGGATCTCCTCTGGAATTGGCTCCAATAAGTCCATTCCTTTTTCTGGTGAGGACCCAGAGCTGGACACTGTACTCCAGGTGGGGTTTCACAAGAGCTGGGGACAGAATCACCACCCTTGACCTGCTGACCCTGCTTCTTTTGACACAGCCCAGGATGTAATTGGTTTTTAATTTGAAGTAATTAGTGCATCTTTGTCAATCTTAATACAATCCTTTTCAATATTAACCTCAAGATTCACATTTTACTGAAGTCAGTCCATTCATCCCTCACTTAACATAATCACTGACAAGAGGAAGAAGTTCTATGCCTATTTTTCCCTTTTTAAGTAACACTGATCAAAAAAGACAACTGAAAAAAACATTCAAACTTAAATTGGACAAAATAAAAATCTTCACACATACCTAAAATACTGAACAGAAGTTATGGAAATTAATATGCTTTTATTAAAAGACCTCTGTATGCATACAGGTGCACTGCTAGACTAAAAGGAGCCAATGACTATATTCATACATGCATGAACTCTGCAAACAGTGCAGGTACAGCAATAATGCCCATGTATGTTAACAGCATAAGATTCATGGAAGAACAATATTTATTTTTAAAAATATTCTAGCAAATAAACCAGAATAACATTAACAACTATTATGATATGACATCTTCACATCAGGGAAGGCTTATTATGAGAAACAACATAAGCTATTAGAACAACTAATGGTAAAAAACTTTAAAAGTGCAAGAATTAAGGTGCATAAGTGAGATATGCAGAAAATTTTGTGTATTTTTTCCCTTTAAAAGTTGGCCTCATAACAGATATGAATAAAGGATATTAACTATGCCTATAAATCTTGTATTATCACTACAAACTAACGGCCTACCTTGTTAAATAAAGGGCAACAAAAAAATCATCAAGGGATATTATATACCATTTAAATTTACAGTAAGAAACCACAAAGTATCTCTTTGCATAACCACAGATAAACTGAGAGGAAGTAGATACAGTTGTCAACAAAAGAAAATCAAAAGCTAAACTGTATGTGGCAGGGAAAACTGAGAAGAGTAAGCTTCACAAGAATCTCATCAAAAATGAAAAGGAGAATCCTGGTTTCTGTTCAGACTAAACGGATGATGACCAGACAGATTTCATTCAATCGTTTTATTCCTAATGCATAAAAGAAACACAAGTATGTATGGTCTTGGCAAACCAGAGTGCACTAAAACTACCTGACAGTGGGAATGCTCTCTCTCTCACCTGCTCACACAAAGAAACAGTCTAGGAAGTTTTTAAGTACTGGACCATTTCTCAGACCAAATAAGGGAATATAGCTGTCTATCACCAACAGACCACTTGTGCAGAAAGTACTTTCTCATTTGGTTGTTTTGGGGTTTTTTGTCTTGATTTGTTTGATTGGGTTTTCTTTTGTTTGGTTTTGGTGGGGGTTTTTGTGTGTGTTTTGGGGTTTTAGGGGGGGTTGTTTGGTTTGGTTGGGGTTTTTTTAACACATTCATGGAGTAAACTGTAGTTCAGATTCTAAAATTAAATAAGGTTTATCATCATCATCAGTATATTTATTTGAGTCATTAGCTTAGCTCTTCTGCATCACTGTGGTATATGCAACCAGTGAATTGATATTTCTGTGTCTGACAGTGAATCTGGCATGTAAGAGTACAGCACCAGTAGCAATGCTGACTCAATATTAGCAAATAGGCACTGTGACAAATCTCATTTTGAGTGACTATCAAATTTCTTATGGACCACTGTCCATTTCCTACATTCCACAGCATGAAAACACTCTAAAGGTGATTCTGACGCTGCATACAAGCTGTGGGCTGCTTAAAATCTTTATAGACTGCAGTGGAGAGAAGCCACTATTATGTACACCTCTTACAATGTCATTCAATCCCAATATTCATCATGGTGGTACATCCAGTCCTACTTTCAGAGGTGCTTACCTCATGTTATACCAGGTTGTGTAATATATTTGTTGTGCACACAGAAAGGGCACAGGATGAAACTACATTGTTAATTTAATCTCAGAATTTATTCACTATTTATATAAGGCTTTGAAGTCTACTAGAGCATGTGAAAGCAGGAATAAGGTGCAGCAGCATACATAGTGGTTAAAGGTTTCAGAAAGGTGCCTATGCACATGTTGTAACCAGAGCTGCACCTGACTTTCTTCTGGCAGTTGTAGCCATACAACATCTCCCAAGTTTTTCCACGCCTAAAAATCATTAGCCAGTAGAACATCATCTGGAAGCTGTACCAGAAGGCTGCCTTACATTGTGGCTGTCACGGTTTAGGGTCAGGTTGGACCTATATAGACCTATAACAGATGCTCTCTGTTAACCCCCCTCCCTCTCCAACGGGGAAGAGAAAGGGAATAAGGGAGAGAAACTTAGTGATTAGAAAAGGAAACTAGAACAGCTTCAATAATAATAATAACAATAGAATATGTACAAGTATATACAGAACCAGTATGGAACTCAAACCCTCTGCTGGTAATTACATCACCGTCACCACTGATGCTGTGGAGCAGGCACCAGGGGAATCCCAGACGGGGCCCCGCAGCAGACGGGAGCTGTGTTCAGGAGCTGGATTCTGTTACCAGATTCAGGAACACACCGACTGGGATCAGAGGCAGAATGGACAGAGTCCTCCTTGGATGCTCTGAGGAAGGAATCGAAAGAGGACCTGAGCCAAGCCAAGCAAAGCTGGCAAAGCAGTTCAAGAGGAGAGGAAAGCCCAGGAGCCCCCAGAGAGAGGGCAAGCGAGAAAGCAAACAAGCAAGCAAACAAAACTAGCAAGTCAGCCAACAAGCAAGCAAAACCTAAACTATAGACCCTCCAGATCCCTCTGCTGTATACCAAATATGAGGTATATGGGCTGGAATACCTCTCTGGTCAGTTTGGGGTCACCTGCCCTGTCCGCTCCTCCCTGAGGGGTGTGACCTTTCACTTTCCTGCACCCCCCAATGTGGTAGACAAGATCCAGCAGTGGCCTTGGTCTGAACACCAATCCTTGGTAGTCACTCTAAACATGGGGTGCTATCACTGCCAGCAGCAGACACTGCCTGGGAAAACAGGCTGCTAACTTCAGACAGTGCAGTTAGCTAGAAGAACTGAGCTGAAAAGTGAAATCACTGAACAGAATTAGTTCTGTTCTCACTCAAACCAGGACAGTGGAAAGTGCTCACTGTTGGGTTGGTTCCTACCACAACTTGTGCTAAACTAACAAACAAAAACCTAATCTAAAGAATCGTCTATTTTCACAGCACAGGTTACTGAAAACATATAGTAAGAGGAACTGTATTTTCTGTGAATATTTTCTGTGACCTGTACAACCAAAACAGCATAAACTGTATTGGAACAGGTTTTCATTGCAAGAACTGCTTTGTGAAATACAAATAGAATTTAAAAAAAAAAAAAATTAAAAAGAAGGTACACTTTCCCCCTCCAAACAAAATTAGTAATCCTATGTTAATTCCAAATTATTCAATTCTGGAATGCCAACGTTTTGAAGATATCGATTCATTAAAAGTTGTTATGCTACTGGTTGGCAGAAGAATGCAGTAAATCTTCCACTTCATCAAAACTAGTACAAAACAGAATTTTCAACTGAATCTACTGACTTACTGTGAAGAATGAAGCCTATTTATAATATCAGATGCACTTACTCTCAAGTGCTCTGTCAACAAAAGCCTCAAATAAAGACCTGGATTGACAAAGAAGCTAACAAAGACAGGTGTAACTACATGCAGGAAAGATAGTATTAAGAGAAAAAAAAGAAAAAAAAAAGGCCTCAACTACTTTGAAAAAGTAGCTTCCAGAGGTACCAGTTCTAACACCTGTAGCACAGATGTACTTCAGTAAATAACTATACATTAAAAATATAAACAGGATTTTACCAACTATATTGGAATCACACGGGGGGTGAAAACAAACACTTGCCAGTTTAAAGACAGAATAAAATACAATTCCTAAATATACCTATTTACAGCAAGACTCTGAAGAATGAAATACATAAAAGTGAACAGATGGAGTGATGTAATTTTTTACATTCTGCCTTTCTATCCCTTTTTTTTTCAGTGAAAACGTTTTGTTGAAAAAGAATAAGCAATGTGAACATAATCTAGAAGACTTTCTTTGTGAAGAGGCTGCTAGCCTCTATATACAAAAGACTTGATCTAAGGCATATAATGGCACTGTTACTATTGGAGTAGATGGATAATCATGACCATGGGATTACACCACAACATGAATTGTGGGTTAGAACAATTGAACACCACACTAATCAACAAAATGTCACTCCAGATTCATCAGATCATTATATTAGAATGCTCAACACACACAGATACCCTTTAAGCCTAAGATGTGGCTGACTGGAAAACGCACAGAAAAATATAAATACTCAAGTAAAAACTAATGTGATGGCTAAAGAAACAGAGATGACTTTCCAGAAGTTGGTCTTGCATTTTGAAACACTAAGGAGAGTCTGCAAGCAGCTATTTGCTATATGACAATCCAGATCAAAGAAATTGAGGGAATACTGATAGAAATACCACTTTTGTACGCTGTCAAGGAGATAACCAGTGATGTTTTTTCACTTACAAAAGCTGTTATTATTAGTAGTACAAAAGCACAAGTTATTATTACCCCAAAGGTAAATTTCTGCACATGAGAAAACAAGATTTCATAACACATTATGTAAAATAAGAGGACAAAGGGCTATAACTGATCAAAGACAGCTGCAAGTCCAACTGCTTGCTCACCCACCCCCACAAAGAAGGAATGCTCTGAAGAGATAGAGGCTCCGTGACCTGAAGGCTCAGAGAAGAATCGAAACTGTTGAAAAGGCATCTCAATACCACAGGAAACCCAAGAGTGCTTTTGTTTTACACAAACTGAATATATCAGCAAAGCATTTCAACTATGTTCACAACTGCCTGTCCCTACATGAAAGGCAGGCAGACTTAGAGCAAAACAATATTAGTTTTAGAGGCACTTCTAGTTAAACTTACATGACTTCTATATGCATTGGATTTGCTTAATCTGAAGTGCCTTTCAAGGGGTAATGGTTTTAAAGTAAAAGAGGGTGGTTGCCCTGAAAGGTGGTAGATGCCCCATCCCTGGAAACACACTAGGTCATTTTGGAGGGGGCTCTGAGCAACCTGATCTAGTTAAAGATGTTCCTGCTCACTGCAGGAAAGTTGGACTACATGACCTTTAAAGATCCCCTTCAACCCTAATCATTCTATGATTATAATCATGATCCTGTGACTCTCACCACTTTTTTAGTCACATAACTGTAATAGGTATTTAGCTTATTGTTTTGTGGTTTTTTGCAGAGCCCAGTCATTTCCTCTGTGAGTGACTTTGTCTGCTGTAATTTCACTTAGAATTAGTGACTGATGAAGCCTCAATGCAGCAACAGGCAAGACTCCAGGCAAGGGGGCTGAGCTTGGATACACCTCCTGCAAGACCCTCATTCCCCATAGGCTGATAGCCTTGAGCTCTAGGTGTGTAGGACAGCTCACTCAACTGGACTGGGAGAGTGATAGAGCAAGGACTGAGTTCCCCATTGTGGAGCTTGTTGGATAGCTTTATATGAATTATATGGAGCACTTAATGATCCAAGTAATGGCTCAGCTCTGTGCAAAGTTTGCATATCCTCTGGGCTGAGTCTTGCCAGGCTTTCTCTGTCTGAACTTTTCTTGATCTGCCTGCAACTTTATTTTACCTATTTTAGCTGTAATGCCAATTTTTGTAATCCAGCAGGCACCTAAGGCTAATTTGTTACAACCACAGTTTATATAGGTAAAAATATCAAGCAGTCATTCTGTGTAGAGTATTTAATGCCACTAACACGATGAGATACAGGTCTGTCATGATAGCAGTGGTCTTCAGAAGTGAAGGCAGAGTAGCATAGTACAGGCATGAAAGTCAAAGAGATGGGCCTCCAATTTAGCAGACCCTATTGCTATAAACCACTCAGCCAGACCAGTATAGGAAGTGTATATGTGGTTAAGCTGAACATAAAGCAAACAAACAAACAAACAAAAACCCCAACAAACAGAAGAGCTCTGAAGAGAGCTGTGGGAGCTGACTTCAACAAATGCATTCCTTTCTGGTGACTGGGGCATGCTGAGCATCACGATGGAGAGCATATTCTAGAAAATGCCATTTACATTTATATTGTGTCAGCTGTATAGTGTAATAGCTATACTCCAATAGCTGTATATTCTAAATAAGTTGTGATTTGAGTACGTTGCTCTGTCACGGTGCTAAATCAAAATCCCCTGTAACTGCAAGTAACATCAGATTAATTAAAATTTGTGCTATATATTAAGTCCTCCACATGAGGAATTATCTAAAATAACATGGTCAAATAGTATTGCACTGTGAAGTCTGAACAACAAAAAAGGTAACATCCTAGAAAAGATATTTCAAAATTTAAGATGCTATCAACTCATCATATCTACTCCTTAAATTAAAAGTCAAATAAATAAATACATACCAACCAAACCAAGCAGCCAAAAAAGAAAACACAACCAACCAAAACCAAACACAACACCCAAGAAAAAAACACCAAAAATCCTTCTACTTAAATACATTTTAAAATAAAAAGGACAAAAAATTCTTTGAGCCTCAGGACTTGGTTTTGCCATTTGTATAGAAAAATAAAGTATCTATAAAGAGTAATAGCAGGGAACCCATGCAAAAAGTCTGTCTACACTGTTGAACATGTTAAAGGTTATAAGTGCAAAACCTCCCTCTAAAAGTGAGTGAGGTTCTATCAAAAACTGGAAGGATTTTTAAAGTCCTTTCCAACCCAAACCATACATTATATGATTCTAAACTTCAGAGAAAAATACTTCATTTTCACCACAGACGACAGAAAAAAAGGCATACGTACTACACATTGCTAAAATGAATTTATTGAGCGATTCTAAACCAGTTTAGTGTTATCATTACTACATGTATCACAGCCAAAGTTATAACTTATTTATGTAATAATGTTCCTTGACTCTAGGGCGTAGAGTTTAGCTTAGCATTTGCTGGGTTCTAGTCTTCTTGTTTGGGGATAAACAGAATTGTAACATGTTTTATCAAAGCTTATCATGCATAGCATTCAACTACTCGTGGAGTAGTATTTTTCTAGGAATACAAAATACTTAAATTACCTACAGAAATATATAGTTCCATTTTGTAGTAAATGCATCAGAAGTAGAAAACACCATCATATGAGAAAACACACAGAAACCAACAGGAAAACACAATAAAAGTATTAAAGATTTCAAAATTACTTAAAAGGAAGAAAAATTGCTAAAACTATGACAAAAAATTAAACCTTTAAAAATTCCTGTCAAAATAGAAATTGTAAGAGCAAGCTCTGTGAAAAATACTGGCAAGACAAGTTAAAGGAGAAAAGTCATTGTGGAATCTGAAGAGTGATTTTAGCAGGGCTTTTTTTCATTTCCAGAGGAGAGAAGACAGAAGAAATAAAAGCAATAGCTAACTAAACTGTTCACAATTTGGTTATTTAACAACACTTTTTTTTTTTTTTTTCCTCTGTAAAAGAGCTGGTTTTGAAAGCCACAGGCCTTGTAGTCTCATATATTTTCTATGTAAATTACAATTACTATTGGTGGATGTTGCTTAATCCTAGTACAGAAAGAGAAAAATACTGAAAAGAGATAGGATAGCTAAGTCTCAGGAACACAAAGTATACAGAAAAATGATTGTGACTTCCTTTTATACAAGAAAGTGGGACACAGACACATCCAAAACCTCTGTTCCCTTCTCTATTTAAATAGGGTTGCTATGTTGATGACTTTCTGAATTATTCCAAATGCTACCAAAAAAAGTTGACTAAACCCATGGCTTGAAGTCAATTTTTACACAAGCTGTGCCAAAAAGCCCAATCCTGGAACACAAGCTGGCAAACAGATCCAACTGCCTTTTGCCAAAAAAGAAAACCACACTTGACCTTCTGTAACACCAAGCTGCCTTTTTATCTTCTCAGATGGTTATTTTCAACTCACTCAGCTCCCCAGCAGCATTCCCCACATGGCTGCTTTTGTCAGTACAATAGAGGGAGCTACATCAGGACAGGAAAAAGCACAGCTTCACTAGTCATCTCTATTTAAGTTCAATTAGATCTCCTTCTCAAGAGACTTTATGATGAGAAGGAGAATGCTGGTCAAAAAACTTGAGTTTATCTGTGAAAATATTTTATATTTAAAAAAAGCCCAACAATAAATGATGTCAGGGAAAAATAAATAATGATGTTAAAAAGTTAGAAATGTATTCTGTTAAAAAGTTAGAAATTGATATACTAAAATTTAAATTCTATTGAAATTGAGATCAATATTATTATTATTATTATCACTTATTATTAAGTGTCCGTGGATCAGCAACAACGTGTTCATACACTGGATGCATGATAAGAAAGGACAGTTTGCCTTTCTTCGTGGTGGCCTTTAACAGTGCTTTAAATTAGCAATAGACTGAGCTGTCATTAAGGGGCATTCTACCCAGCTTCTTTGAAATTATTGGCCTTGAACTACTAATTTTTCAACATTAAGTCAAAATAGCATCATAATTGACTCTCATTTATTCTAATAATTGGCATTTCCTCCCCTCTCTTCCAAGATGGTTTTGCTGCTATATTCTCTTAATACTCCTCTATCAGTCTAAATTTTCAAGAAGGTTTTCCACTCCAGCTTATTTCAAGCAATCCCAAAAATATATATTTTGAATTATCACCACACCCTTTTATAAAATATGTACTTTTTAGCTTCATACTGCATCTGCTATGGCTACTGGGTCTTTGGCATAACTTACGAAGTGTGGGGTTCTGTATGGGAATTATTTATCTAGGTCCACTCTTGTAAACTGTTGTTTCCTGAGAAGCACAACATGAGTACACTCACAGCTGCTCCAAAGAGCTATGTGAAACCAGTCCCAGATTAAATCAAGAACTTGAGATTCCTATAGAGCACGGTGTATAGTAAGTATATTAAACAATTTCCTTCTTCACCAGCCACTATGATGACACTCTTCAAACTTCTCCACTCAACTCCCCACTTCCAGTAGTGTAATTGTACATCTCAGAAGCAATCCCCATCAACTTGAGGATGTAGCTGGGAAGCAATACCTTGCAGAGCTTTGTATTTCAATAATCTGTTAGTCCATCCAGCAACTTAGAAGTACTATATAGACTTCTGCTACTCAAAACATATCATACAGCCAAGTCTAGTTCTTATCTAAAATCAATATGTTAATGAAAATAAAAGATGGCAAAAAGGAAAAGGAATATCTCTCTGGAATATTTTAGAACCTCATTGGAAACAAGGGAGTTGTATAACTTAGGAAGTGAATATATTGATATGCTACTTAGAGTGATGATGAAAGAAATATATATTGATTGAATATAATTAGCATGAGTCTGAAATAGAGCTGCTGAAACTTTTAAAGGCAGAGAGAGAGAGACTGATGTTGGCAAGGAAGCAAGACATAAATATATCATAATTAAACCTATTTAGAAAAGCTACAGAATACTTAAGGTTACCACAGTAATTACTGGTTCCTATAAGGCAAGAGAGATATTTTATTTTGGTGAATATCATGTATTACAATATGGCACACACTGTATTAGGGTAAACATCTACAAAAGTTATCGATGATCAGACTGGGAGCTCAATACTTGAATGACTATGAAATGTCATGACCTCCTGGTCAGTCCAGATACTTTCACAAGTCCCTTCTGGCCTTAAAACCTTAAAGAACAGTCTGAATAGAAACATCCATCTAGATATGTGATTTTGCTTTAAAACTTAAATCATGATATAAAGACATAGGTAAAACAATCTGGCAAATCTCTCAACTTCTACAGCCATTTCTATCTGCAGTTTTACTTACATATAAATATAGAAGATGTTCATGACATACATAACTCTGTTCCCAAAGAATACGAACACCTAGCATGCAAGGTCACTTAAATCATGTATATTACCTTTCTTTAATACTGACATGCATTACAACCCTTGGTCATTATTACACTCTATGTGTTTTTTAATCTGGTTTTAACCCCTATTTCTTGACAAACAAGTAGCTTTCTAATGGAAAAATTGGTAAATATTTATAAGTAACAGAGGTTACTTTAGAAAAAAAGATGTTTAATTAAGTGAAGATGTTTTTAACCCCAAAGGTGACACTCCCATTCTTGTTTTAACTAAACAAAACCCAAAATAGAACAAGCAAAAAACAAACCAAACAAAAAAACTAACAGTGACCATCTCAAAGCCAAAGACTTCTCTGGAATCAGCATTATGATTTGAAGAATATATTAATCAAACATTTATTTAAACAGTGTGAGAAATATTCCAAAAGTCTTAAAGCCCAAGCTGTTCCTGGAGTGAGGGGGTAATAAAGTCAGGCATCTGGAAACAACTGGAAACAAGTATCTGAAACAGGTAGATTTAAAAAGTGTTCAAAGGAAATAATAAACATGACATAACTCGTTCTTTGCAACAGTTTTCAGAAAGGAAGAGAGCTCCTTCTATGAAATAGGTCACTACCTAAGATGGTAAAAGAAACCAGAGTCACAAAGAAACTGAAATAAATGTATGATCCTATTTCTGAGTTGAATGTAGTTGTCAGTGCTTCAAGATGGATCTCATTATTAGGAAATTATTTTAT
This sequence comes from Megaceryle torquata, assembly GCA_024611175.1. Taxonomy (NCBI): domain Eukaryota; kingdom Metazoa; phylum Chordata; class Aves; order Coraciiformes; family Cerylidae; genus Megaceryle; species Megaceryle torquata. Next base: position 10,348 of record JANIJG010025048.1, on the reverse strand, counting down.
CTCATGTTCTTCAACTGTTTTTATTTAAAAAATCTGCCAAAACAAGCCTCTGCTAGGTCATTTATCACTACATTCCTCCTCAGCTTCCAAGAGAGAAGCTTCTATTGACCAAGAACCAAAGTCTGGTGAACCACACACATCTGGAGACTTCCAGGAAAAACATCAGCTTTACTACAAATTTACTCAAAAGGTTCTCCATCATCTACTTAAACCTTCAAAACAGCATTATCAATAACATCCTTTCCAGGAATTTTTTAACACAGAATAGGATCAGAACTCATTTGCACAGGTAGAAATTCCCAATCAGAAACATATGCTTTTTGCAGAAGAAATAGTTGTATTTATCATGTAAGATAGATACATCAGAAATCTTAGAATCCTGACTTTGTTGAAGAATCTTTTCCATATTTACAGATACAAAAGCAGATGACATAGCAGAAACAGAAATCACCTTAGGTTTTCTAAAACCTATACAGCATTGGGCCAAATATGTTTGCCAGTGTATTGTAAGACAGAAAAAATCCTTCATACACAGATGTTTAACAGCATTTTATAGAGCATGGAAAACTGAAACTATTTGTCTAGTGGTTTAGCACTATTTGATGATTTCTATTTAAAGAACTTGATTCTATCTAAAAATGAAGAAACAAACAAAAGAACAACCAAAAAAAACCCAAAAAAAAACCAAAAAAAAAACCCAACAGCTTTCACTTGCACAGAAGTTATTAACACTTCCTCTTCCAGAGGACACTTAGAAAACACCTCAGCCAAAGCTCACTACCAGGCATCTTATGATTTCTTAAGGTATGATTCTGACTTCTCCAGAAGTGCCTGCTGACCTCAAAGTTAGCAGCAAGGGGAAAAAAATGGATTCATATTCTTTATCCATCACTTCTTCTCAATTACATCACAGAAGTCTGAAACCCTGAAGTGCTTCAGTGCACTTGTCCAGAGGTAAAACACAAATGAAATGGCTTATATGTTAAATCAAGGAGTTCAGGATTTGAATTTCCTAAAACTAACCTAACTCCTCAACAACAAAATACAGGCTTCAATTTCTATTTTGACAGAAATCCTCACCTTCAAAAGCACGTGTCTATATATTCAGACTGATTTAGACCAAACAAGGTTGTTCCTCAAAATAGAACAGTGCAGGAAAATGTGGTCTTCAAACTAAGCACAGCAAAGATTCAGATTTTCTGAATAAATGATTTATGTTTTGCATGGGAAATTTAAGTAGAGCAAATAAATGTAACAATTATGACAACTTCTCTGTGCCTTCTTTTGTGTGTCCTGACCTCTTCAGAGTAAGCAAACACCTATTTCGGTCATCAATACCATAAATCCTACAGTTTACTCTGTTGCAGTCACTCAAAGATACTGTTCTAGCAATTTCATGAGAAGTAACACATGAAGTTCCCACAAGCATATGAAGAGAATTAAAAAGGTAAGGAAACTTTTTAAAGTTAAGCATCAGCACAGATGAAGAAAATGTAAAATACTTGATTCATCCAAACATACCTCAATTAGGAAATCATACATCCATTTTTTTTATTAGCAATACTTCCTAATAATTGTCTGTGTTTGCATTTCTAAAATTCTAGGTATATTTTTGGCTACAGTCAAAGGGCACATAAAGCAAAATCATATACCAGGCAGTAAAATAATTCATTCCTTCTTGTAACGAGCAGAGGAATACCCATCTGAAGTCAGTTAGAAACTTCCTTTATTCCCCTAACACAGAATCAGTGTAATGCATTTCATGTGCCTGAAGCAAGAGATGGTGGCCTTAATAATTCCAACAGAATATAAAATAATGGAAGTCTGTCAAAACACAAAATATTGTGGGGAATAGAAAAAGCCCAGAAGCAGGTTTGGGGGGTTTTGGTTTGTTGTTTGGCTTTGTTTGTTTTTTTTCCAAATCTTTACTACAAAATAATAATAATAAAAAAAAGAATATTGGAGTTCCATGGCTTTCCCAGCTGTAAACGTGGCTGAACATAAATGTGTGCCATTAAGCTGAATTTACTGGAGTCACCATATACTCTGAGGAATGCATTCACATCCAAGCTTCATTTTTGAGCTTTTGAGTCTTCCAGCTTCAAGACAGGTCTGACTTTTTCAAGAAATAGGTCTACTTAACAAAACACCTGTGAAATTTTGATGCCTTGTACCACAATAATTCAAGAGATTTAGTCAGCAGTAGCTTAGGCTAGCTGGCTAGGCTGTTCTTGGTGATAAGGGTATACAGAACTCCTTTATTACAGGCTCCTTTTTTTCTGTGGTTCACAGAAATCAGAAATAACTTTGCTAATATTTTATCACTTAAAATCCTTTTCACCTAGTGGATTCAGCACTGATTCCCTCTCAAACTTAATTCACTGATTTATGTGGGTGCAAAATACCTGACTGAGTATAAACTAGCAATACCCAAAAACAGAGAAGGACTTATCATTACTTAGGACTGTGCTTCACAGTCTAATAGGCAGATATCTTCCACCTATGTACCCTCCCTGAACATTTTTTCAACAGGAGAGAGTCAAAAGCTAAGACTGATATTTTTGTTTGAAATAATAGAGTGACACAGGCTGAAACACTGGTATGTGCCCAAGAAATGCCTCAGTCCTAGAAGAGAATATGCATACAAACATTTACACCATGAGTAACTCAAATACAAGGACATGCCATAAACCTTAAGACAAAACTTCACATTACTACCTTCTGTTCTTGCACTGTTCTTTTTAGAACCAGAAAATATGACTAACCTTTAACATCCAAAAGAGAGAACTAGTACATATCAAAAAGAAAAAATGAAGATCAGGGTCACAATTTTTATAAAAGCCCAATGACTCAACAGCTATTATTCCAGTGGTGTTAGATATCACAAGCTGAATTCATGCATTAATTTCACTAAAAGAGCTGTGAATGTCTTATGCAGGGAAAGATCACTGCTTTGTAATTGGAGAACCAATTTAGACTCTTTCAGCAAGGAGAAAGCTCATTAAAAGTAACTATCTTTTAATGTCTTTCTTTGGGATATCTGTTGCTGCAGTTGAGCCAAATGAGGTAGCGACAGAGAGCAGGTGTTTTCATTAACCGGAGTATTAACCATCTCCTGATGTACAAAGAGGCACTAATCAAAATCTCAGACACTCAGCCCACACAAATTTACATTAAAATGTCCAAAACTGTCATGTTAGGATTGATCCCTACCCAACTTTGCACTAAAATAATCTCATGTCAAGTTTTACACAAAAAATCCCAAACCACACATATGTTAAATATTAAAATCCTAGGTTCCTGTGAATCCTTTTAACTAACAAAGTCTAGGATAACACATCTTCTCCACAACTATTAATTTGTCTATACTAGATTTCTTACATGCCATACCTAGATGCTGTAACTCCACATGTAGACTTCTAACAAGAAGAGAACTCTGAAAACCACCATTCACAGTAAAAAACAAAAGTGGAGAATAAAATGAACAATTCAATTAAATTATATTAAATTTACTGTAAGACAACACATGGAAGTATACTAAAACACAGAGAAATATTTAACATTCTTTGCATGATTTCTGAAGTAAATCGTTCAGATATCACCTATGAAATCTTTCCAATAAAACCACTAAATCATATTATTGTTTTCTAGCCTGTGGAAGCAGCACTCACATACCTGTTCTTTAACTGAAGCTAGAATGGCAGAGGTTGTCTCAGTTTCAGAGCCATCACCGTTGGATGTGTTCAACACAGGACTAAGGGAACTTGTTTTGTCAGAAGACGAGGGCTGGTCTGGAACAGGCATAGTTTCTGAAGTTAATGGAAAAAAACCACAAAACAAAACAAATCAATGATTTTATTATTAGAAACCTGATACATATCAGAAATCATATGCATATAAGAATAACAATAATAATTTAAGGAAAAAAATGTAGAATATGTTTCTGGTTTTTAATATAGAATATATCACTTATTTAAAATTAAAACAAGTTCTAAATTAATTCTAAAACAAAATATTAAATTAGCTCCCTATCTTACTCCAAATATTCACCACAGTATATTTGGAAAGGGTTCAAATCATTTCCAGCTGTGATTTTTGTATAGTATTACAGGAGCACCATCCAACATGAAATTAGAGTATCATGAAAGTAATGAATCATGAAAGGCTTTGCAAACAGAAACCCAACAAATGACACAAGAGAAATAGAAAACATTTAGTGTTGACTTTCTGATGTGCATGATTATTTAATATATATTAAATTAACATATATTATATACAGAGCTTTTTTTGATAAAAACAGCCACGCCGGTTGTTAGTCATTTCTGAGACCTGTTAAAGAAGACAAAGATTTTTGGTACTTGAAGGAATTTCTAGTATTCTTTTTTAAAGAGCAAAATGGTAGTGGTGACTGTGGAAAGATTTATTTTTCTGAAGGCTAAGCTATAGCATAGCTTCTCTACTTCAATGTCGCTTTAGGCACATCTCTGTAGGCAAGTAGTGCCACATTGCAGAAGTCATGAAGCAGAGAGTCAGCTTGCATGGTTATGTGCAGGAAAGTTTAGGATAAGATCACATTCATGTGAGAGCTGGCCAGAATTATTCTGTGGAAGAGAACTGGCCCACAGGCTGCCAGCTGGACAGGCCTCCTAAAGACCAGTGGGGGACATTCAGAGGGATGTCATCAGAGGAGTCACAGCACTCGCCATTCCCAGCAATGGCAAAACTCCTTCCTTGGCTCCAGTCTGCTTTTCAAAGCCCACGTTTTTTTATAGAAAGCAACTTTTCCTGGAAGAAATAAGAAGTCTGAAAAGGGCAGCTGGTAAAAGCAAATATGAAATTCAGTATCCAGAGTGAGCATCCCCACATTAGTTTGCCATGGAATTAGGGCTTTATAAGGAGATTACATTCTCAAATGCTTTGGCACTGAAGTCACAGTGCTGCCCAAGAACACTCATTCAGCCCAGCTGGGCAGACTTTTCCAAAAGCTTCCAAGAGCTCAGGACACTGGCATACATAAAATGAAACTATGAAAATACAGATAATTCATTAAAAATGCAGTTATTTCTCATAAGAGAAATCTTCCTAAATCTCACATTAGATTAGTTTATGTGGTCCTACCACCCCTGCACTCACCCTGGGCAGTAAAGCCAAGCTTCCCAGTCAGGGTGGCTCACCAAGGAGACATGCAGAACTATAACAGCATGAGGTGCAAAATATTGCCTTCCTAAGACTCCACTGGGACAGGAAGAAACACCAGAGCTGTCAAGGAGGCATCTGCTAAATAGTTTCAGACACACTGTCTGAGAGTAGCTCCCCTGCTGCAGGACTACATTCCCTGAAGTTACAAGGAAGCTTCCTGGAAAAAGGCCCTTTGCTTAGCTTGTCCTCATGCTCCTCCAGGGCTGCCTGTCCCTCATCAGGAAGACTCCGCTGAATCCACTGTTCCATAAACACTAGCCCAAGGAGGTTAAAATCCAGCAAACTACACCAGACTAGGAGTCAAAGAACTCCTTGGTCCTGGCTCCCAGCTCTACAACTAACTGTCATTTGAAATCCATTTAAATTCTCCTCTTCACCTGACAAATTAAGAGGACTTACCTGCTCCCTCCATCCCCAGCTCCCTACCATAGCACATGGTTACTGAGTCTGACTGGGAAGACACAAACACCACCTGGAAGGCCTCTGGATGCAGTCAAAGAGACCCTCATTTCCATATTGCACCTTTCTCTATCAGGTAAAACTGTCGGGGTTTTGGAAAGTGTGCATTTGTGAAGGTGGTGTTGCTGAAGGGCTGACCTGTGTTGGAGGACGTCACCTGTCACCTCACCTAAGGACCCAGGTCTAACACGCAGCAAGAGGATGGGACACCAGGATGGGTCAAGGTGTCATATAGAATCATAGAACCATAGATTTGTCAGGATTGGAAGGGACCTTAAAGATCATCTAGTTCCAACCCCGCTGCCAATGACAGGGACTCCTCCCACTAGAGTAGGTTGCTTAGAACCCCATCCTGTGTCTTCATTTACTTGGCTGTCTTATATGTTTCTCAATATCAAGACCAGTAATTTAAAGTTTACATTAACTGGCAATATATCTACTGAAGTGAAATTACTGACTCAAAGACTGATTTTGACCTTTGACAATAGCTAAGAGCAAATCCAAAGGAGGCCCACTGAGTCATGGTGGCTTTCTGTTGCATTAATTTCTCAGGAAGATGGGGAAAATTAGCCTGCCCAAGTTGCTGGAAAAAAATTATCAGCTACACAAAATGCTTGCCCTAGAACAAACGCTCCAAAATATTTGAAGTGTATTTGAGAGGGACAGCAAGGCCACGTGGTCTATGGGAAAGCCACTGTGACTGAAAAGATGCTTCTGATCACACCAGTTTCGATGTGTTCAGAACAACTACATCCATGTGATGCAGGCAGCAGCTGCCTGCTGCTATTCTGAACTTGAGGACTGTATTCTGCTTCAGTAAATTTTAACTTTTGGGCTGTAGGTTTTTGTATACACTTTGTTTCCACTAAACAACACTTCAAAACCTGCTTTAGTAATATACAATTTTGTAAGTATCAGTTTACATGGAACAAAAATCTGATTAAACAACCCATGCTGCAATAAACTCTACTTGCTTCAAATAAGCTCAAAATCTGGTCAGAACAGTAGCTAATATTCTACAACCACTGCATGCTTCCAGGATTTGGGGTTGTTTTAAAAAGATGTCTTAAAAGAGAAAAAAATAGAGATAAAAAAGGCACACTGCATGTCCTCTTGTCTAGAAACAGAGAGATCACAAGAAATGATTCTGACATTAGAAGTAATGTTTTGTGCACCTATTAAAATATTTCCTCTGCATAGAAAATATAATCTCTAACATCTATTTCATTAATTTAGTTTATTACCACAGTTGTTTGAGGGTGAAATATAGCAGCCAATTACACTTAGTAAGATCAGTATCATTGAATAAGTCACAATGTTATCCAGCTGAGCTGTTAACATTATGTATTTCAACATTTTTCATTACACAAATTCATATGAGAAATGTCATATAGAATAAAAACACAGAATGAGTTTTCAAAAGCAACAGAAAAGCTACAGTACCTAAGTTATATTTCCGTCCATCTGCTCAGAGGTGGACTTCTAATTTAGCTAGGTCTTCAGTATAAGAAATTACACATTCTCAGGTTTTAATGGGACCTAGAACTGCCAGTACTATAGAATTACAGAAAACAAGGCTGAACTGTGCCTCCATGCCGCTAGACTACTACCAAATCTCTAGACAAGGCAGATTTTTTCCCTAAGTAATTCTGAATATTTAATACACATAATGAGTCCTTCACAGCTTCCCTCACTGCAACCTCCCTTGGTCACCTCCCTCTGTTCAGGGCTCCATCAGCCTTACCAGTAGAAAACTTGCTTTATTGTTTAATACAATACATCAGTGCTTTGTGTTTCCTATACTATCAAGCACAGGCACAAGTCCCTAAATATGCCCTGAATCCTCTTCAAAAAAAGCACTATCCCACATGCTTGTGACCACTGTACATTTCCTTCTGCTCTGGCTTTTCTTCTCTAAAAATGTTACTCAAATTCTTTTCATTTTTCCTCATAAAATAAGCTGGCTGATAGCCTTTTAACCCACACTCCTGAGAACTTAGCACTAAAACCAAAAGGGAAATTAGTGCAAGTATGAGAAGAAAAATAAAAATCAAGCAGCTTAGGAGAGTACACCACAATTACAACACAAAAGTAAACTGGCTGCACCTAATTTCCACAACAGCAAAAATATTTCCTATCAGTGTCACAAAAATACAAGTGAGATTCTGTTAAGTCAGAGCATATACATGCTCCTGAGAGAATCAAATTAAAGTCTTAGACGATCACAGACAGATGAACAAGAAAAATACTACCAGTGTTTTGGGAACCTACTGGGAAGTGAGACATAAATAATTCATGGATTCCCGTACGCCACAGAGCTGACAAAATCCTACCTGGAGTTTCACTTTTTTTTTTTTTTTACTTTTTGGTTATCATTCTAAGAGCATCCAAAATCTTTACCTCATTTTACTGAAAAAAACCCCAACGCTATAAATTCAAACAAAACCATCCTCTCCCATGGACTGCGTGCAGGTGCCCGTGTGCTGGCAGCAGAGGCTGCCCCGTGCCAGACACAGCCGGTCCCAGCGGCCCCCCCTGCAGGGCACAGCTGAGCCCCTCAGCCACCGGCGGGCGGGAAGGAGGGAGCCTCGGGGAAAGCCTGGCTGATAAAGGCAAACGCTGCCCAGCAGCCGGGGCTGAGGGGAGCGCTGTGAGAAAGCCCTGCGAGCCCCGGGGGGAGCACGGGAGGAGGGCAGGAGGAGCTCCAGGCGCCCCAGCAGAGATGCCCCTGCGGCCCTGGCAGAGGCCCCGGTGGGACAGGTGTTTCCCTGCAGCCCCAAGAGGACCACATCAGAGCAGAACCGCACACCACAGCAGGTGGACATGCCCTGAAGGAAGGTGGAGCCTATGGGACGGCCACACGCTGGAGCAGGAAGAAGTGTGAGGAAGGAGCGGCATAGAGGAGCTGTTACGGGCTGATCGCAGCACACACACACACACCATTCCTGGCCCCCTGCGTTGCTCAGTGGGAAGGAGAAAGAGAAGTCAGGAGCAAAGGTGAAGCCTGAGCCTAGGGAAAAAAGAGGGGTGGGGAAGTTGTTCTAGGTTTTATCTTTGTTTTTCACACTCCAGGCAATAAATTATATGACTTTTCCTCAAGTTTTGCCTGTCTGTTTTGCCCATGACAGCAAGTGGTGATTTCCTTGTCTTTGTCTTCACCCAGGAGCTTTTGCATCTTATTTTCTCCCCGATCCTGTTGAGAAGGTGCAGTGAGAGAGCAGCTGGGTTGGGTCTGGCAGACAGCCAAGATCAATCCACCACACCCCACAAGACAGTTTTGACTTTAACATGAAAGGTAGACAAAAAAGGCTTGGGGTACTGGTTTGGTTTGGTTTTTTAATCTTGTGACAACATAGAGTCCTGCATAGATAAAATCTGCAGTTGTGTACACTACAGAGCTACAATCCACAGCCAACAACTACCATTGTCATCATCTCATGAGCCAACAAATGCCATATAAAACCTCATCAGATTAAGATTACTGTTAAATCACTACCAAGTAGGGTGATGGAAGTATTTTAAATAAATTGACTGGACAAAATAAGAAACAGAAGAAAAAAAACACAAGAATCTATATAGGTATGGAAAAACAATATGATAAACATCATAAAAATAAAGCCAAACTATGTAATTGAATTCCAGTTCATTGTCTGGAATATAGATGGGCAAACACTGCTCAGTGAAGAATTGAATCAAATAGATTATGTGGGTACACTGGTTATTTTAACTCCCCGTCAAAGTAACTTCATCAACACTTCTTTATTCTTCGCTATCTGCCAATGACAGTTCTGTTACCCATAACCAACTGCCAGGCAGCTCAAACTACAAAAGACATAGCGAGAGTTTGGAGAGAAGTGGGGTTTAACTGTCTCAGAAGAAGATGATTTTTTATTTACTTTCTGACTCAAGAACCAACCTACTGACTCTGTCTGTCCTGTTTATCTTAGGAGTAATGCTCCTAGTAGGACTCAGGTCAATTTTTAAGTTTTTGATAAGTAGATACATGACCTGCTTTTCCAAAGTTTTCTGCAGTAGCTTTCCTAATGATGTCAAAAAATTTTTATTTCTGCCTACTTATTCAAACTTTACAAACTGATCAAGGTTGAAAAGTTTAAAACTGAAATCTACAACAAAAAATAATTGTTTAAATCAGTTTCTATACAGAATGACATGGATGCCTCACAGTTGGTTATGGATTAAGTATTAAAAAATACAGAAATTTGTACCTCCTTTTGTTAAGGCACCTTCTATATGGAAAGGCACACAATTCCATTCCAGCACAAGAGGTATCCTGTATTGATACTTAAATATATTAATACTTAAGTATTACTTAAATATGAATTAAGTATTAATACTTAAATATTACTAAAAGCCACAACGCTATCACTATGAACAATTCAGAGAATACTAGTAAAAAAGTTTTATTCTAGACAAACAGTTTTACAATGCCTGGAGTCTTAACATGCTATGGTCATAAATCTCAGAGAAATTGACCATCAGTAAAAAGAGACTACAGTACTTTCATTTTTCCAGCTAAGGAGTTAAAAAAACACAGGGGGGGAAAAAAAAAAAAAGTATATAGATTGTTTCACAGGTATCACATGGTGTCAGGTGTTGGAAGGGACCTTGGAGATCTTTGAGTCCAACCCCCCTGCCAGAGCAGGACCATACAATCTAGCACAGGTCACAC
>JANIJG010025047.1:0-29273 GCA_024611175.1 Megaceryle torquata | reverse complement strand
TCCACCTTAACATGAGGAGGAACTTCTTTACTGTAAGGGTCACAGAGCACTGGAATGGGCTCCCCAGAGAGGTTGTGCGGTCTCCTTCTCTGGAGATTTTCAAAACCCATCTGTCTGCATTCCTGTGTAACCTGTGCTGGATTCTATGATCCTGCTCTGGCAGGGGGATTGGACTCAGATCTCAGAGGTCCCTTCCAACCCCTGACACCCTGTGTGATACCCTGTGTGGAAAAAATGAAACAGGATTACAGTCCCAGTGCTGTGATTGATGGTGGTGCTGAAGGGGGAATGGGGCTCTCTGAGCTGCCTGCCTAATCACAGGCTGTAACCTGCTTGGCAAGTCTTCACTTTTGACTCTGCTGGCTGGCAGCCAGAAATATTGTCTGGGACAGGTGACATTGTGTAGGTCAGTTATATACCTGTTCTGTTGTCTTTGCAATGCTGCTGCCAGTGCCCTGGGGTAACTTTCTGTAGATTGGGCCCTTGTGCCTTTGGGGAACTGATAGCTTGAATATTCATTCTTTCATTTAGTTTTGTTTTGTTATTTTTTCATGGGGAAAGGAAGGAGGAAGGGAGAGCTTAAAAACCAAAATTAGCTGATTGAGATAATACAGGCTATGCCAAAATCTTTAGGATTCACAGCAAAGAATCATGCTTCAGGTCAATTGTGATTTCTAGAAATCAGCCTCTGGTTAAACCCCATTTTGAAAGTACTTATTTAAAAAAAAAAAAAAAAAAGAAAAAAAATCACTCTTGTGCCTTGACCATTGCCATAAAAAAAGTAATGTTGAAAGAACGTGGTAGGTCTGGGTTTAAGCACAGCTCGCCATGTGTTTAAGCTTTAAGAAAAAAGCTGTTCCATGAGCAGCTGACTGTATGAAGTCTAGTTTCCTGCAGGTTTGGTTTTCTGTCTTGTCACCTCCACAACCCCTGGCTCCTCCGCCTCTCTCAAGAAATCTCTTGCAGACAAGAATGGAGGCAGCAAGCAGGGGTCTGTGGGCGCTGCTTGATCAACTGCCTGCCCATAGCATCTCTGCTGAGCTTCCTCACCTTCTCAGCCAGCTCCTTTGGGTGTTCCCCCACTGCACAAACCAAGTGGGAACTAAATTATTTCCAAGACTTCAATGCCTCTTCCAAATCTGTGTGAGAACAGATGATGAATGAAGTGATATTGGGGGAGAGCGGTGTTGCTGCGGAAAGACAGGCTGAGAGATGGAGGTCTGTTTCTCAAGGAAACTATGCTAAAAAAAAATGCTGTTGTACAAACATAGCCACAAAGTTTAGTAACTCTTTGCCATCTCTGGGTACAGCACGGTGTGGAGTGGAAAGTGCTGCTGCTCATATCTGAGCTTGTGTCTCTGCTGAGGACTCTGTGTCCCTTAGTGTGTCACTGAACATTGTTCCCTTGGATCCATCCCAGGTGAAAGGCAGAAAGCGGGGCATGTCCCCTGACAGACATCAGGCTCTTTGGGTTAACTCTGGCCACGTGGAGGGGACTGCACAGTGGGGCCTCAAACTTGGCTGAGGCCTTTGTGATCCTGGAACACAAACAGCTAACTTTCAGTTCATAATAATCTCAGTATGTATCTATTTACATAGCTGTTTGGTCCATAAATGTTTCTTGTGAAGGCTCTTTCCAAAGCACGTAGAGTACGTAAGGCTGTTGCTGTGCTATTGCTGTCCATTTCTCCAGCCTTGTCTTCCTTTCTGAAGCAAATTTAAGCACCCAGATCCAAGCTGACCGTCATCCCTGACAGTATTTGAAGCTTTAAAAATGCACACTAGGATTTTTGATATTGTTCCCATTTCTATCTGGCAATGACTGGCAAGCTCTTGGTGTGGAAACAATTAACAAATGTATGGTCAAGTGATGGTTGTGACTCTTCTTGTGCCAAGCAGGGGCAGGTCAAATGATTTGGGTGGAAAACAAAACCCAACTCCGATTGGCAACAGGCTCAGCACAGAGATCCCCACCTCCCTGTCTCCTCTGTCACTCCGAGCATGTCCTTGGAGCACCTCGCAGCACAGCATGGGGTTGTGCTGGATGGCCCGACAGATCTTCAGGGAGAGGTGAGTGAATTACAAACGTGCCTCCCTTGAGGGGGGATGAAAGAAGGTGGCCAAGGGAAGGGAATGAGCCTGGGGATGCTCTGGCCACGGGGTGCTGCTTTAAACTATGCTCTCTGTGCCTCAGTTTCTCTTGCTATGGAAACAGGGGCTCTGAGGCCAGCTGGTGGGGGTGTGCGGCTGGTGGGGAGCAGAGAGCACGGGAGGGCAGGTGCCCGGGCTGAGCTGGCCGTGCCAGCCCTGCGGCACAGGAGCTGCCCCGGTGTGGGGACGGCGTCTCTCGGCCTCCCCAGCCCGGGGGCAGTGCCCAGAGCCCGGTGCGGGCGCGGCAGGAGCGGAGCTGTCCGCGGCCGCCGGTGCTGAGCCCGGGTAGCAGCCGCCGCGCTCCCGCGGGCGCGGAACCTGCGCCCTCCTCTCCCCCCTCTTCACCGTCGCCCCGCGAGCTGCCGCGGCAGCCCCCGGCAAGTTTCTGGCGGCGGAGAGCGGAGCGAGCTGCGCCGGGGGAGCTCCTCGGGGAAAGGTAAGGGGGGCCCGGCCGCGGGGGAAGCACTGCCTCGGGCATCCCCAGGGGGGACACGGTGCCCCCGAGAGTCCCCGGCTCTAGGTTTGGGGAGGACGCGGTCCCTGGGAGTGTCCCCAGGTGCCGGAGGGCAGGGAGCGCCGTCCCCGGGGCTGTGAGAGACGTGTTCCCCCCGGGGGGGGTGATGGAGCACAGCACCGGGGGGCACCAGCAGTGCCAGCCCTGGGTGCCTGGGCAGCCTTGGGCACTGTGCGTGTGTGTGAGTGACACACCTCACTGAGAGCTTTAGGGTGCTCGGGGTGCACCCCCTCTGAAAGGGGCTTGCAAGACCCCGGGTGACTAACGGGGGGGAGGCAGAGAGCAGACTTATTTTGTCTGTAACTGACGGGGATGGGCAGGCCTGGCACAGGAAAACTCTAATCGACAAAGTGATTTGGGGTCGGGGACTGAGAGCTGTCTTTCCCTATGTCCTTCAGATACTGAGCTGTCACTTAGTTCTTTTGCTCTTCTGTGACTTGGGCTTGCTTTGTGTGCTAGGCAGGCAGCAGTGTCTGAGCTTCCCCTGTGCTAGGAATTGCAGAAATCGATTCCTGCTATTTACTATTGAAAGAGACTGGAGGTCAGCTGAGTTTCCAGGCTCATCAGGTTTCTTCTTCCTCTCCAAGAAAGGCTCTGGCTTTGTGGCATATTGGCTGAAGAAAAGCAACTGTCCAAGTCTGGAGAGGAAAAGGGCAAAAACAACAACCACAGAAAATAAAATGTATGTTTTTTCAGGTAGACACAGTGCGTGTGATCAGGCCAGTCCAGCCATGCCAGTGTCCTCCCAGGTGCCAGATACAGACATAGAGTGTAGGTTTAGGTTTGATTTCTCCTGTGAACACAAGATTAAGGTCTGTGATGCAGAATATGAGGGTTTCCTGGTAGTGTACCTGTGGCAGCAGCTGCTTGGAAAACTTCATCTTATTTTGAAGTCTGATTAAATTGAGGGGAAAGGAGCTTTCACAGTCTGTCTCTTCTCAGTCTGAGCAATGGAGCTTAAATCAAATTCAACAGCAGCTTTGTGTGCCCGAGGACTACATGGCCAAGCAGTTTGATTTTAAAGGGTTGTGTTGTGCTGGCTGGGTAGCCCCTGATGAGACATTCTCATCTGAAGTCCCTTACAGAGGAGTTAGAGATTTACTCTTGATTGAGCATAGTTGTGTTTTTGAGACAGGTTTTTTTATTTTTGAGTTGGAAGAAAACTCCATCAGCTGTTTCTGTTAGAAATGAGTGTGAATATGTTTATTACCTGAACTGATGCTTCTGCAGCCTGTGACTCTCCTCTAACCATGACAGCAGAGGGGGGGGGCTTGTGCAAGATTCCTTCTCTGTTGCACACTCACCTGAGGGAGCAGCTCAGAGAGAGGGTGGCCTCGGGCAGGTTTCCAGCAGGCAAGCACAACCAGAAAGGGTTTATGAATTGGTGAGGAAGCAGCTTACTTGCTGTCTTGTTTCCACAAGGGTAAAGACCACGTAAGCATCTCCTGGGGCCAGGTGTGAAAGAGGTCCTTGCATCCCTCTCACAGAGGAGCTCTGACAAGTGCACCACCACGTCATTCATCCGGGGCAGAAAGGCTTTACAAGCCCCCAGTGAAAGCAGCAGGGGAAAACTTGAGATTTTTGCAATAGTTTTTGTACTGAGTTTCACTTGCCTGTCCACTGCACAGAGCTACCACAAGTTTACAGGATCTAGTCTGTGATTTACTTCCAGACACAAAAATGATAGCTTTCCATATTTCTATAAAACTGATTCATTGTTGTGTGTCAATGACATCAGCATATCTATCAGTGCAAGAGGTGCATTTTTATCATTTCCTGCATTACAATGAGAGATGTGTGCTTTACAAATAGCTCAAGAACAGCCATAAAAATAAAGCCCATCCCAAGTAATATGTCAGAAATAGAAGTTCTTCTCTTTTGGTTTACTGTTACTTTCTGCCAGCTTGATCTCCCAGGACACTTGCAGCCCCCCTGATGTATTACAGGATGGAAATCTGCCAGGGATTTGAAACAAATAAAGTCCTGCAAGCGCTGCCAGTTCTCTCCTTCCTTTGCTGTGTGTGTGCATGCACGCTGAGGAGCAGGAACAATTCCTTCCAGACTGTTTATGCTGGGCCTTGACCTGTCTCGTCACCAGTGCAGCTGTGTGACCACAATCTCTCCTTTTTCCCAGGCTTCATGTTCTTGATACAAATATGCTTTGCCTAAAGCATCTCGGAGAGGTGGTGTGTGTGTGCTGTGTTTAGCATCTCTGCTTCCAGGAGCTCTTGAGGAAGAATGAAATATGACCTAGGGGAGAACTATGCATTATGAGAATTTCAGGAATTATTTCCTTAGCCCTAAATGAAGGTTGTTTCCAATTAGGTTAATGAAGGACATAATTCTCATGACCAGAGTCACTCAGTCTGGTACGGGGAGGTATAAATCACCTGTCTGTACATGGACATTCCTTATCCTCCAAAGAGCACCGAGTAAGGGAGATTGTTTTCACTGAGCTGTGAAGCATTTAGCATCCAGGGTGCTCTGTGGAGGAGACGAACCCAGCAGCCCCCTTTCACCACCAGCACTGTGTCATCCTGCCCACGAGCTCCTGGTCTCCCCCACCTTCTCATTCTCCTCTCCTGCTGGATTTACTCTTCCCTGCTTTGCTCCCAGGACAAGTGACTCCCATTCCTGGGTGTCACTCCAGCACTCTGGCCCCTGGGCTGGGTCTCAGCCAGCCTGCACTACTGCAGGGCTCTCATCTCCAGAAACTGCAGGCTATTGCATATAGGGATGGTCAGCAACAAGCAGAGCTTGCTGAGGGCACTTGTGTGGGCAAGTGCTGTAACTAAGGGCCCCAGACAGAGCTATTCCTGCCCAACAGTGCGTGCATTTGTCCCAAAAGACACAGGCTGGTATCTTAGGGCACACATCAAATGTGCCTGTGGGAGCTCTGCCCAGTTTTTAGCTCTTTGTGGTTGAGGGGAAAGAGTCAGTTTCTCAAGAAGTTCTGAAAAAAACCATAGAAGCTGATGATTACGTATCAAACCTCCTCCCTCCTTCCTTTTCCACATCCACAGTGTGATACTGTGGGTCTAATAGCTTGGTGGTTTTCTAATAAATTTAACCTTAGCATCAATTAAAATGCTTTAGCACACAAGGAAGGGAGAGGTGGGCTCCTAGGGACATTCATCATAGAAAGCACATTGAGATTGGATTTTCATTAGCTGTGAAATTAAATACTCCGAAACAGCTTTTTCACTCTGACAATTATGAATACGCATCAGAGTGATGTTCTTGCCCTGCCCTGCCTGCTCCTGCATGTGCTGGTGAGGAGAAAAGCCCATTTCCTCACAAATGTTTTAGAGCGTGGCCTGAAAAAGGGACAAGGAATCTTTTCTGCTTCCTTGTGGTAGAGAAATTGGAGAACTTTTCTGCAGCATCCCATTGAGTTCTGCCTTCTCCCTTCAGTTAAGCCTTAGATCCCCCAGCTCTCTGTCTTGCAGCTGGCTATCTGCCTTCCACGAAAGCCCATATTTGCCATTGCTACTTTTGCCTAAGATAAAAAGACTCAAAAGTTTTTAAACAAAACCTGAACACAAGTCCCATTTATTTTGCTATTCTTTATGGGTCACTGCATGGTATGGTGAGGATTTGAGGCTAGGGACAAGATTTGCATAGGGCAGGTGAAGAATGGTTAGGAAATGTTTCCCTTTTTCCTGATAGAGATGTCCAGCAAATTTGGATTGTCAGCGAAAATCTCAAGGGAGAATCTCTGTCTGCACTGGACCATCAGTAAAGGGAGAGATTCAGCTTGAGCCCTGGGTGTGAAAGCACTTGGAGGGGGCTCACATCGCAAGGTCAGTACCAGGTATCCTAAAAACATCCCTTTATTGAAATGACTGATATTGTAAAGGGAGAAAACAATCTTCTCTCATGCCCAGAGCTGCTGTGCTCCCCTCCTAAATGACTTTGTAGTCTCTCTGTAATCAGGCAGTGTGTACTCGATGCCCAGAGCCTGGGTTGTACTGGGGTGTAGCCCCAAAGGAGTGCAGCAGTTGGGCTGGTTTCTGCAGGCTGCCCTTGCAGAGGGAGCACACCAAAGTCACAGGGCCTGGGGCTGCCCAGCTCCCAGAACAGGTAATGACAGTTTTGCTGTTCCTTTAATATCTATGGAAAGATGGGCCCAGCACAGATCAAGATGAGGAGGAACAGCTTAAAGCTGCCTGGCATCACCTCTGTGCTGGTGCCTCTTTCTGGGATTCATGGTATCTGCTCAGGATTCCTGTGGATTTGATACCCCAAGCTCCCTGGGAGCAAACAGGGAAAGGCCACCCTGGCTGGACACCTGCCTGTCTCAGTGCCTTGGCTGGGTAGGCAGGGATGAGCTTCCTGGAGCTGCAGGTGCCATCATTCATGCTGAGGACACAGAGGGGACAGTCACCTTCAGCAGAAACCTTCAAGTGAAAGCCTGTGAGCAGGCGGTGAGTAGAGCAAACCGAGTTACTCTGAGATGCTTTTAGTGCGGTGCAAATGCAGAAAATCAAGCAGTGAATTGCTTCCCTAGGTATCCAGCACAGGCTGAGGAATGGTGTGCACATTCCCAAGTTAATAGTAGCTGGGATAATTTCCCACCTAAACCCTGTTCCTTCTAAGCAGAGCTCAGTGTAGATCTTGGCTTATTGCTGCTTACACTCCAACCTTGCATGCCCTGGTAATTATGTTGTGTAGATGTTTACAGGGATGGCCAGGGAGTTTGTGCTCTCCCCAGCACAGCTAGAAAGCCCAAGCACACGGATGGTGGTTACAGTGACTTCTTGTAGCCTTCTCATGAGTAGCATCTGCTGCTGTGGGGCCATGGCAACAGTGCTTGGTCCTTTGCACTGTGACCAGGCAAGATGAGTAGGGAGGGAATAGGAGGGGTGCAAAGCAAGCACCTTGTGAATTGTGTTGACTAAGAAAGGAAGATGGATGCAGATGAACTGTATCATGTTAGAGTGGGTCCAAGGCTACCCTGGTGCTAAAGCAGAACTGAGAGACCAATGTGCACTCAACCAGGGGAGCATAAGGAAAAGCCAGGACAAGAGACTGTGCACCTGTAAAGTGTGTGCTGGGCTAGCAAGAAGTTGTCCAAGTCAGGTTGCTACTCTGACACCAACACTATATTACTTAAAATAGGAATCCTCTAAGATGCAAATGTTAACATTTCCCTTGCATATTTTCACAGGCAACTATTAAAAGATAATGAATTTTAAAAGCTGAACATCAAAACTGCATGAACATAAATACAAGTAATGATATATGAGAAGTTGCCATACTGTATTTTTATGTTATGGTAACAAGTCAGGGGACACTTGATATGTTCAAGTAGTGAGCTGGCTGTGTGGCATCAGCCTGCCTGGACAATCACTCTGCTTGGTGCTTTTTCCCATAGGTGCTTGCATATCAATTCCCAAGGGCCAGCAGCCTCTTCCAAGCTGGCAGATAATAGCCAGGGTTTAGTTTCTTGGTAAAACACATGCTGTTGTTAAACAAATGCTTTGTTTTACACAACAAAAGATTAGAAAAATCCCAGGTGTGGTGATCATTTCTCTAAAGTGAGAGATTGGGGCAGGAAGCTCTTTTGTACTAGGAAACCCAAACAGAAGTGGTTAGACCTCCTGACTGTCCACAATGTTCATACAGTGCCACGGACCAGACTTTCCAGGCCTAGGCAGAAGGATGGGACATTTCAAAATGGCACAGTGTCCCTTTCTCATTATCAAAAGCCAATAAATGAGGTGGGGAAGTAGGCAACTGTACTGCTCAGCTTCCTGAGACAGCAGGATGATGTAAATGGAGCTTAATTTAAAATCACATTTGCATCAAGCTGTCAAAACAGTAACCTGGGCAAAACACGTTTCAAGGATGTGTGAGTCTGCCAGCAGCAGAAGGGCTTTGGCCATGCCTACTAGGGTGAGCAAGCCAAAACCTGGCTTGCTTTTGCTCCTTCTGTCTTCAGTGCACGACACCTCTTTCTGTGCAGCATACACTTGCTGGGACAATTTTGCACAGACCAGTTTTCTCACTTTCCACCATCTCTGTTCACAAGGGAAGCAGGAACCATCCAGAGAGACCAGCAGTTCAACAGAGTGAATTGAGAACCCTGGATGACCATTGCAGCTCCCATTAACTAAATTAACCAGCATCCTGCCTGGCTTGCAGAGGCAACTCCGTCATACTCATGGTATGTAGGCACTGACCATAAAAATATTTGATTACTTAACATCAGATGCTTGAGATAGTCCTGCTCGCTGCTTTTCAGTGAGCCTGTGTGAGCTGGAAACACCCCATAGGTTGTGTGCCCACCTAATGCAAGAAAGCCATGAAGTAGACCAGAGGAACCGTAGTCCATTGGTATTTGTCTGTATGGGCCAGTAACACAGAGAATGAAGGAGTACTGGCAGGATCTCTTGGCAGTTTAACACCCATTAGTGTCTTAAAATACACTTACATTCAAAGCTAATTTACTCGTTAATTCAAGCAATTAGCTCCATCTGTCTCAATGCAGCCTTGGATGCGAGGTGGGCACAGCTAACAAGGGCAGTTGCTCTGTTTGTGGAGTCCATGTCAGCAGAACTCATGGCAAGAAAAGCTCTGTCTCCCAGGGCTCCTGGCACATGCGATACCTCCCCAGCCGCCTGGCAGGAGTTAGAGCTTGGGTAGGGAACTGCACTGGGGATATTACTGTTACCTCCTCCTCACACAGCCAGTTCTGTTCCCTGTTCCAGCTCGAAGCGTGGCCCTGGGAAGATCCTGCTCTGGAGCTGGAGTAAGCAGCCTGTTGCCTCTGGCCGTGGCTGCCCCAGCTGCCTTCCCCTCCCCAGCCCCTCCCCCCCGCAGGGTTCTCTTTGCGGTGTGCAGGTAGGGACCTTGGGGAAGGAGGCAGGAATACTGCATGCATTAAACATCCCAGCAAGCAGCTAACAGCTATTGAAACATATAATTAAACCATTATTTTCTCTTGCCCCCTCTTTTTTTTTTTTTATTCACCTGAACAAAATATTTTTCCATTTATTTGTTATCAGTGAAGGGAGTGAATATACTGAAATGCGTCTGCTGTTCTGCTCTACTACCCCCTATTAACTTCCTAAGCACTTGGGAACCTTTGGCTCAGCTGCACAAAATAACAGGGAAAATAATTAGGTCGATAAAATTCAATGATTGAGTAAGGCACCCTGAGAAAGAGAATGACTTTTTACTACTATTTTTTTCTTGTGTTAATACAAGTGTTCACCCTCAAGTTCTTCACTGCCTGCACTGCTGGCAGCATGGATCAGATTTAGTTACAGATGAAGAAGGAAGGTCCCAGCCAGAAGCAGTGATGGTTGGGGTGATGGTTTCTTTCTGTCCCCAGCTGTGGGGTCTCCTATGCTGGGGTCTGATGAACAGCTTGTTGTAAGTCCCTTTGTCTGAACAGGTCCTTCCAGCAAACGCAGCGCACGTCTTGCAGTAGAGACAATTAATATGCCTCCAGGATGGCACATGAGCAGGTCTTGGCCGCATTTCAAAGACAGTTTGGACGAAGTCTCTCTGCCAATGTGGAACAGGGACAGGTGGAGGCAGGTGAAGGACAGGGCAAGCCTGGAGAAGGCCAAGGATTCTGCATAACACAGAGCCTTCTCTGAGCAGCCGGTCCCCATGTCCAAACACGCAGCTCCTGCTGCAGTCAACATGCAGCTGAGACTTGCAAAGAAAATTTAGGTCCAAATACTAATGCTAATCAGTAAAATCTGTAATTGAAGAAATGGTAATTGAGATTACCAGCCTGATCCTCTTACCAGCCCCCTGCCCAGCCAGTTAGGTCTGTGCTGCCAGCACCTCACATGGCGCTGGGCCCGGGGGGCTGCAGTGCTGCTGCCTTGGTAAGAATGTGTTGCCAGGAGCGTGTCGCAGAGCTGGGAACCGAGGAAGCTGAGTGCTCCTTTGTTAGCCAAACATCACTCTCGCTTGTATTTGTATCTTGCTTTGCAGATGGGAAATGTTTCCAACACATCGGTGTTCACCTCCACCTTATCGGAGAGAGAAGACCTGATTTTTGGCACGCTCTATTTAGTCTTTGGTAAGGAAAGACAGCCTGTGATACCTGTGTCCCTGCTGTGGGCAGCCCAGGTACCTGCCTGCCAGAGGTGTTTGGGCCTTTTGCAGTCACTGATGCTCCAGATGTGTTCAGTCATTAGCAGAATAACTAAATTGGCCCTTCTCACCTTAGCCCTCCCCGTATTACTCAAAAGGATGATCTCTCCAAAGCTTGGTGACTGCATTCCCTGAGAGGTCAGGGGAACTGCAAGTATGAGTTATGCTTTTAAATATTTGGAAAGTTGAAGAACAACCTTTGAGGAACGTGTTGTAACTCCTACTGCAGCCACCTGATATGAGATGGAAAGGGACTCTGTTAGCACTGCCAGCTTCATGACTGTTGAAGGCAATTTGGACCTCCAGCTGGCCCTTGCTATCAGTAGAAGATGCTGGTGAATGTCTTGTGATGTGGAATTATGGGCACTGAAAAGTCAGCAGGCAAAACTGAGGGGCTGGGACCTGCTCTGAGGTGACCTAGCCCTGGTGGGTGTAGGTCAGAAGTGAATGAAGGGCAAAGAAATTCCTTCCAGTTTTCTGAGACCTAAGCAAGTTGTATCCAAAATGCTAGAAGAGATTTTCATGCCTGTGAGGATGGGGAACCCAAGGGATGCTCATGCCACTGGGACTGCCTGCAGTCCTATGGGCATCTACAGCTCCCAGGAGTTAGTAAAACTAATAAAAAGCTCTTAGTACAGATGTGAGACTAGCTCTGTGGGAAAAAATGAGGCTGGGAAGAAGGACAAACATCTCAGTACTCTATCCTCCAGTGACTCCAAAGCCTCCAAAGCTCTGGATTTAGCCAGGTCCTGTGTGAGAACCCTGTTTCTGAGGGGACCTTTAGCGTTGGCCGTTCAGCAGCTTTGGAAACTGGTTCTTAGCATGGTATTTAATTTACAGCCTAATCCATTAAGGAGAAACTCTCATCCTACCCTGCCTGCCCCAAGAGCAGCAAAGACTCCCCTTTTGAGGACACAAACTGCTTTTCTACGAAAGCATAATTAAGTAATAAAAAAGAGAGAAAGCTCTTGTTATAAAATTTTAATCACAGCTGTTGTTTTAAATACACTAATAGCAAACAAAGACTCTTCTGTGTTTAGTCTGGATTTTCCTTGATCTTCATGATGCCTTTTTTCTTGTTTATTTTGTTACTGTGATACTGGACAACACAGGCTCACAGGAGTGACATTGCCAGGAAGAAATTAAAAAGGCGAAGGGGCCCAGCTCCTTGGCCTCACATCAGAAGAGCAGTCGCACAAAGCTCCCGTTATTTATCTAGCTGGCAGGAAGTGCCCCCCACCTTGTTCCTTCCATCTGGAAGAAGTGACTCTGGCCAGATCCTGCACCCAGAGCCCCTACCAAACACCTCTGTAGGATCTCAGGAAGGGGAAGGGATCAAATTCAGTGTAAAGCAGCTCCAGATGTACTCACACAGCTCTGCAGGTCATGTGGCTCACCTGCTCAGCCCACGCCGGAGAGGGAAGCTGGGAGCCCTTTCTATCCTCTGTAGACATTGCTGGTGTTTGCTTCCAAACATCTCAAGATGATCCTGGCTCTGTTATATACAGCACCATTCCTCTGCCTTCTCCACAGGCATCGTGTCCTTCTCTGGGAACTCACTGCTCCTGCTGGTGGCCTATCAGAAGAGGTCTGTGCTGAAGCCTGCTGAGTTCTTCATCGTCAACCTGGCCATCAGTGACCTGAGCATGACAGTGACGCTTTTCCCCTTGGCCACTTCATCCTTCTTTGCACACAGGTACCTTGTGGAAGAGGTTCTGTGCTGGCCAACACCCCCAGGTGCAGTTTACAAACCTTGTCTTGAAATGGGGAGATCCTTGATGGGATCCTTGATGGGGTGGAGGGACTCGAGGAGTCAGTCTTGTGGCACAGGGTATGTCACAGTCATCCATCTCACCGCAGGGTGCTTTGCTGTTCCCCGTCCCTCCGGTTTGTCGCACAGACTCACTGTGAAAGGGGTTTAGTGGTGGGTTTCTAAGCTGGCACTCGCATGGCACAGACTGCGATGGCGTGAGCTGGTGTGGATCGGGGCAGCTCCTGCACCCATGGCTCCATCCATGCCTGTCACTGTGGTGCTCAGGGAACAGACTGGGGACAAAATCATGCCCATGTGTTTTGGGGCAGTCAGGCACTGATGCCTGTGCAGCCTGTTGCAGCCACCCCACGTGTGGTCAGCTCTGCTTCCAGTGTGGGACCAGCAGCTGAGGCCTGACCAGCAGGAGAGCAGCTGGGAAATACCCAGTCTTTCCCTGGAGCAGGGACTGCAGTGACAGTTCTGATCCCCCTGCATGGCAGAGGGGAAGGGCTGGCTTTACCTGCAGGCTTTCCCTTGCAGGTGGCTCTTCAACCAGGCAGTCTGCACCCTCTACGCCTTCTGTGGGGTCTTGTTCGGGCTGTGCAGCCTCACCAGCCTGACGGTGCTCAGCACGGTTTGCTGCCTGAAGGTCTGTTACCCAGCATATGGTAGGTGCTGGGCTCTGTTATCTGATCTATACTTACATTCCTCTCTGTTAACACAACCCTTTTTTATGGGGCAGGTCTAGGGCAACCTATTCCCAGTCAATACACTGGTGCAGCAGACTCTGAAGGCTTTAATCCCTTGTGTATTCCCTCCTCTCCACCTGTGTGGGGCTATGGAGCCCCAGCACCCTCTGCCCATGACCTGTGTATGCATCCCAGCCATCCCCTGCTTCACTCCAGAGCTCAGAGGCCAGAGCATCATCCAGAAAAGTGTCAGGGGGGTTGTGTCCTCCCTTTGTAGAAAAGTCCCAGCTGCTCTATCACAACAGGTCACAGGGTTTTGAATGTCCAGACACAGACTTGAGCTTAGCCCAGAGCAGACTCTGCATCTGGGAAGCCACAAGCTCTGGCAGTGCACAGAATAGCTGCTTTCCTTTCTCCCTGGTGGGAGAGCCATAGGCCAAGAGTATTTAATTCACTGAAATAATTAATACAGGAGGGCTGTGTGTACAGTGTTACAGCTCACTTCTGTAGCTCTGTTTTCACCTGGACTTCCTCCACAGACCTAATGTGAGTGCTTGCAGCTCTAACCTTGGGCATCATCTCTTTGTAGAGGGCATGCAATGCAGAGAGCACCTGAGGAAGTGAGGGGATCCGGGGATGTCCCCTACACATTTACAGCTCCTCCTGATTGGTGTTGCTTCTTAATTTCCTGAGCTCAGCTGCTAACCCTGCATCTAGCACGTATCTTCAGAGCAAACATTGGATTAAAGATCAAATATAGAAATAAAGTGGGAAATCAAAGATCTTAGTTTGATTTGCAGAGCAGCACCCCCAGATGCATACTCCCATGTCTCATCTGCCCAGGAGCCTGTGGCTGTTGTCCACCACCAACATGCTTTGTCCTCAGCAGCTCACAATGCTTCAAGGACAATGCTGGAGCAGAGTCACCTTGGTTATGTGCCAGCACAACACCTCTTGATGTCCAGTGCTTGGCAGCCTGGCATGTTAAGTTTATCTCCCTGTGACACCCTGGCCTGTTTTCTGTGAGGAGATGGCTCATCTCCATCTGCTTTTAATTGCTTTGTTTCAAAGAAAAATGTTACTCCTGTGTATGGCTGAAGATTTAGCACTTTATACCGAACTCAAGGAGTTTTAGATTTGATGGGGGATGGGATACCTCCCCCAGTGCTTCAGTCTGACAGAGAGGAAAAGATCTTCAAATGACAGTCTACGGGATGGCTTTGAGGCATCCTCTCTCTGGGCTGCCCATGGGTGCAGCTGTATCCCTGCAGGGTTGTGGGTACAGTGTCCCCCCCATGCCACCAGCAGCCACACAACCTCTCAGCAATTCCTCCTGAAACCAAGAGAGGCTGCACCACTCATCCTACCATGTGCTGCCCAGACTGGGGCAAACCCTTATGTTTCTCTTGGCTCCTTGATCTGGCTGCCTGCCTAAGGGGACAGGAGGATGTCCGTGTGTCCCGAGGCCTGAGAGTGAGTGCTGGTGCAGCTCTGCCCACTCCATGGCTGTGCCCAGCAGCTCCTGCTCTGGCTGCACAGCCCTGGCCGTGTGCCGGGAACTGGCCTTGTTCCTGGTGCCTGGAGGTGGGGGAAGCTCAGGGTCACAGCCCCTCTCTCTGCTCCCCCTCACCAATGGGAAACCATCCTCACCCTGATCCCTCTGCTGCAGGCAACAAATTCTCGCCCTGCCACGCCGGAGTGCTGCTGCTGTGCGTCTGGGCATACGCCCTGATGTTTGCCACGGCCCCCTTGGCCGAGTGGGGCAGCTATGGCCCCGAGCCCTATGGGACAGCCTGCTGCATCATCTGGAAAGCCTCAAGCAGGGAGGCCACGCTCTACATCCTCGCCCTCTTCATCTTCTGCTACCTTCTCCCCTGCCTCCTCATCCTCATCTCCTACTCGCTGATCCTCTGGAGGGTGCGGGTGTCCCGGAGAGCCGTCAGGCAGCACACGTCCCCGCAGCGCAGAGTCCGCAGCGTGCACAGCCTGGTCGTGAAGGTAGGGGAGGGTTCACGGCGCTGCAGGGTCTCAGGGTGCCCCCTGCCCCACAGGCAGACAAACATGGCAGGACCCCTCTTGCCAGGCTGTCTGCTGCTCCTGATGGATTCTCCAGGCGTTTGTATCAGTCTGGGTAATAACATGTTTCTCCTCATTTAAAGCCGTCAGGTAGAGGAGTTTTCCTTTTAAATTACATTGGAAAAGATCATAAAAGAAGCTTGCATGAGTCATTGTTCCCCAGACTACAAGCTAATACTATAATTTACCAAGGATATGTAAAAAAAAAAAAAAAGTCGATACCCTTTAAAAAAGAAAACCAAACACAAAAGAAAACAGCTTGCAAGCCTGGCCTTGAAGGAAACATTCGAGTCTGCTTAGAGGAGGGGGGTCTGAGCATGGCCTGTTTCCAGAGCTTCTCACCTGCTCTGCACATAGTTTACTGCAGGGACTTTGGGTGCTGCCACAAGGCTGTTGGAGTCCAGTGCTGGCCTGGTCCCAGTGGGGTTGCTGGGTGCTTTGTACCCATCTGCTGCAGCAGGCTGAAGTAATCCCAGAGTTTCCTAGGTGGGATGGGGTGTTGAGTCACTTGAAGTGAGTGCAGGTTTATGCACCCATGCTGGGATGTGCTGAGTTGCTGCCCTGGTGCCTGCCTGCCCTGTCTGACACCCTGATGCTCCAGTGTGCTGGGTTCAGAAGGCTGAGCACCTCTCCCTGGGGGTGTGACCGACTGCTTGGGGACCTGTTGCACAAGGCTGAGTTTTGGGGGGGGATCAGCATCCCTCATGTGCCACAGGAGGCTCATGGCACTGCTGTCTCCATCTCCTTCTCTTCCAGCTGAGCATTGCTGTGTGCCTGGGGTTTCTGGCTGCCTGGACACCCTACGCGGTTGTTGCTCTCTGGGCAGTCCTGGGTGATGCCAGCCAGGTGCCGGCGCTGGCCTTTGTGCTGTCGGCCGTCTTTGCCAAGTCCTCGACACTCTACAATCCCCTGGTGTACCTGCTCTTCAAGCCCAACTTCCATAAGTTCCTCTCCAAGGATGTGGTTCTCCTCCAGGCCATCCGCACCCTCCTCTGCTGTGGCTGCCCAAGCGCTGCCCTCCAGCCCTTCCCATCCCCAGGCTTCAGTAACCACCCTGGGACTTGCAGAAACTGTGATGACACTTTTGAGTGTTTCAGTAACTACCCCAAGTGCTACAACCACCCCAAGGTGCCCAGCAGCTCACCCCGGCATGCTCCCCTGGCTATCCTGGCTGATGGAGCTGCTTGCCAGCCAGGCCTGAAGAGGACGGTGCAGGTGATGGTGCTTGTCACACGGAAGAGGTCAGGCCTGGGTGCTGCGAATGTGGTGGGGGATGCTCTGCCATCGGATATTGTGAAAGACCTTCTCTGAGCCCAGCTGTGTCCTATCAGCACACTGGAAGACAAACCCGAATGCATTTCGCTCACCTGTGTATCTGATGGGTCCCCAGCAAGTTCTGCAGATGAAGTGATGTGAAAATTTAAGACCAGTCTTGCCTCCCTCCCTGGTTTGGCTCTTGCAACTCTGAGCCTAGTCTTTGTACTTGCAAACAAAAAAACCCAACCAAACAACAACAACAAAAAAGACCCCCTAGTGCCTGAAATCTGCCCAGGGTGCAAGTCCAGGGTGCAGTTTCTCCTGTGGCTTTCTCTCTGGGCCCTTGGCCTTTGTTTTTCCATCCTGGTGCTCTGATGACCAAGTAGGAACTTGGTTGTCTTAAGAAACTGTGCCTGGCAGGGAGAGCTGGGACCAGGAGGCCTCAAGAGGCATCCTACCCCCAGTGCCAACTCCTACAACCCCCACTGACCATGTCCTTCCCCACTGGGGAGCAGGACCGCACCACTCAGCTACCTCACTTGGGATTATGAAGCATCTTTATATACCTCTCAAGAGACAACTCTCTGTGCAGGCTGGGTTACCTCACTCCCTTGACTTGAACACAAACCCACCACCATCCTGTAGATTGAAATGGGAGCTTGTCTTTAAAGATTTGGGGTTAAAATAATCCCAGTGTGGTTAATAGCAGTCCCAGGTTGTGCTCTCCAGGCAGGGAATATCAAATCTGTAGCTGAGCACCATCCTGGAGCTGGGTCTGTGGCCACAGGGTCTCTCCCAGCAGCTCATGCTATTGTCACTGCTGCACAGGGAACAGCTGCCTGGGCTACAGCAGCCCTTGGGCTTGTAGTTGGTGTTTGGAAATAAGTGTGGGCAGGTCACCCACGGGAAGAGACTGGGATGAACCAAGAAGCTGCAGAAGGGCCTGATGCAAAGCCATTGATCGAGCAGCCCCCACGTTCTGTGCTGCAGCCTGTGCAGGGCAGGCTTGCAGCAGTCTCTCTCCAGTAGCAGGCTGGCAGCCCCGTGGTGAAGCTCACCTGGGGCTGAGCTCTGGGGCTCCCCATCCCACCCCCAGCACCGAGCTGCTTGTGTGCCCAGCCTTGGGCTGGTTTTGCTTTGCAGAGGCTGGTTGATTAACACAACCAGGCTGCTGAGAGAGGTTGGTTATGCCCCCAAAATTAAAAGATTAATTCAAGGTGATGAGAAGAGTCAGTAGCAGAGGTGGGCAACATGCTGCTCTCCAGCACCCAAGCCAGCCTGTTACTCCTGGGAGTGCTTTACATTGTCTCTGGTTAACGAACAAACCCACGCCACAGCCCATCATTGCCAGAGCTGCAGCAGTAAATCATGGACGTGCTAAATGGAATAGTGAACCATCTTCTGCTCTGAGTGCTGGGAAACAGCTGGTCACTGGCTGTGCTCTGCCTGCCAGCTCTGCCTCCTCTGCCTGCAGCTCTGCCAGCTCTGCCTGTAAGCCAACCCCAAGCTCTCCCTCCTCTCTCCAGCTACAGATACTGTTATTTTTAGCAGTCGCTCCCAGACACAGGTTGTATCACTGTCTTTTCTTAGCACAGACAGAGCAGCCTCCTCCCTTCCCAGGACACCCAGCCCTTCACAGAGTCCCACGAGCTGCAGGGCTGTGCAGAAAGCCAGGTGGGCAGTTGTGCTCCCAGAGGGAGGCTGCAGGTGCCCACCACCAGACATCTAAGCTACAAACTTGGTACCACTGAGCCTAGGCTTTAAAAATACCAAGGTTCTTGGTCTTGATATTATGGCCAAATTCCAGTGCAGATGACACTGGGGCTGGTGTGAGCTCTGCGTTAGGGAAAGTGGTTGCTGCTTGCAGAGGCACCCAGTGAAGCAGTGCAGGGCGCTGGGGCACAGGTGGTCCTGCCCTTGCTTTGCCTGTGTGTGCCATCAGTGCAGGCTGCTGCTGCACAGCTCTCCCTAGTGCCCGACAGCATGGCCGTTGTGGCACTTGCTTTTGTCCCTTGGTCATTTCCACATAGCCACTTTAACTAGCTCTTTTCTTGTGACAGGACAGGGCCTGTGACGTGAGAGGATCACTGATACCTCTGGGGTGCACTTGTGTCTTCCTGGGATGGTTTTGCCCATGTGTGATACCTGCAGATGCAATTGGTTGGGGCAGGAGAGGGTTTTATGAGCAAGAGCCAAGTAATAACTGAAAGGCCACATGGGGAGCAATGCTCCTGCCTTCGCTTCCTGCTCCTGCTATGCAAAAATCCCCCACCCAACCCAAAGGTGTGCAATATTTGCAAAACACCACCAACAAAGGAAAATTAGGACAGCTAGTGAAGAGAAGACAAAGTTTCCAGTATGGGTGCAGGTTTCTAGGAAGCCCTTTTACTGCTTGGCCCAGGGCATGGCTGCTCGGCCCCCTCCCACCCCACAGTGCCAGGTGCTGCTCCCTGTACCCTGTCCCGGGCACCCTGGCACACGAGGGAATCATAAACTCTTGGTGTCTCTGCTGACTGGTCATCGTGTTCTACAAATTGTACATTTTAAAAGTAAATTCCCTCATGCAAAACTAACATTTGGCTTGGTTCAGTTGTGTTAGTGGCCACGCTCTGTGATAAATGGAGACATTGCTGCTGTGCGTGGCCAAGGCGAGAGCACAGGTGGGTTTTCTGCTGTGGATATGCAATGAGCCCATGGGTCAGGGCATGGAGACTCCAGACAAGCAAACCTCTCCCTCCCCAGCAACCAACCTTCCTCCTGCCAGAATGAAGCAGCGATGGTGCAGCCGGCATCGCACAGGCTGGGGCACCCACCTCGGCCAAGCCCCAGCCATACCTGCTGCCCGTGGCCACCCTGGGAGGAGAGGAGCCTCCGGAACGGTGGCCAAGGGCCGATTTCCCACCAGAGGACATTAACACGAAGGGCTGCTGCCATCTCCTGGGGGCTCTCGAGGCAAGGCCACCCTGGGATAGTCAGAGGCCAAGGCTGTGACCCCAAGCCAGGCTGTGGCTTCAGGCTGTGACAAGCTCCAGGGACAGTGTGGTCCAGCTACCGAGGTAGTGTCAGATCCCTGCTTTGCTTACCAGCCTCCCTGGCCTGCTGCTCTGTCCCCTGCTAGCCAAAAAATACCAAAACTCACCTAAAGGAGACAGGAAAAAAATCAACCTACATATCCCTCCTGCCCTTTATTACTCCAGGAAAACCCCAGATGAATGTCTTTGCCCTTAGTTCAGCATGAGATTGCAGAACCTTGAGAGCCCATCGTGCCGAGGGTGCTTTAATCTATATTCGCAGGGACACTCCAGCTGCGAGGCGTCCAGGCAGCGGCATTGCAGCCGCTCAGCAAATTCCCCGTCAATTTAATTAACTCCGGGCACTGTGGCCCGGCCAAGCAGCAGGGCCAGGGTCCCTCCCCAGTCTGACCCGGGCTGTCCAAACCCAGGTGCTCCCACCTGCAGGGCTGGAGCCCTGCCCTGAGCATGGACCATCTGGTGCTGATTCAATCAGTGTCCCCAGCTGCCACCAATGACCTGCAGACAGGAGTCCCCACCTCCCTCCGTACGCGGGCAGTTCCTGCGGGGGGGAGGCTGCAGGAAGGATGGCGGTTTTGCCCTGCGGAGCTGAGGTAGGCTCTGCGCTGGCTGCTGCGGTGGGGCAGGTTGTGGGAGGAGGTTGCTGGTTGTGAGGATTGATTTCTCTAGCTTTGGGTGCTGCTGCAGCCCGGTCCTCAGCTCTGAGCTGTCTGGGAAGAGGGTTGGGGGCTGCAGGGCTGTGTTGCTGCTTGGTGTGAGCCCGGTGCTGGTGCAGGGCACGAGCCAGGGCTATGTTGGTGGGGGTTTGGTGCCTGGCAGAGGTGCTTCAGTTGCTGTGTTTCTTGCTATGTGCTGGCCGAGTGAGAACACTTGTGCCTTTTAGCAGTGATGGCTTTATTTCCAAATAGCCGTTGTGTTCCAAGTTCAGTCAGCCTCTTGAGTTTGAAGATGCTGAGGCAAGTGCAGATACATGTGCTCCATTGATCTGTACATTAGCAATATGTAGTTACTAAAAGCTCCACCTGAGCCAGAAAACCTGCAGCTAGAAATCTTTCTCTAGGAGACAGATTCCTTCCTGAGGGCAAGCTGGCAGAGGCCAGTTACAACCATAAGGCAGTTTCAAAAGGTAGTTGGCCTATTCTGTGATTATTTTCTTCCCACATTGCCCATGATTTCACATCAATCTGTGTGATAAAATCACTTTGGTACTAACCTGACCCTATAGGGCAGTAACCCCTGAGATTTCTGTGCTTCTCCACCAATAGTCCTATCTGGCTCTGGGATGTATGGTTTGCTCACTGTGGCTCTGTTAAGAACCCACAAACCAGCAGAATTTCTAGGCACCTTCTTTTTGCTGCCTTATGTTGAAAGGTAAGTAGGGAGTGATGTGCTCCTGCCCCTCCAGGGGTGGCAGGGGAGCCATGTAACCTAGAAAGGAAAAATAGGGAATAAGGCAACTGTCAAGAAAATTCAGTGAAATTACAAATGCTTGTGAAAATCCATCACTGACATAATTGTAGAAACATCTTCCAGTAGCTCCAAGCTATGGAGGTTAATGTGTAGTCCAAGGGGAAAATGAAGTTTTGACTCCAAGTTAGGACAAGCGGTGGGCACCTTCCGAAGGTTTAGTGCAGTTGTTTTTAAAATGCCCACCCCTCAACATTCCTTCTGCTTAATTGCTTCAGAGTGATTTCATCACTTCTGGCTCTGGTGTTTAATTGAAGGTATTAATCTCTCCCAGCTGGTGGCTCTCAGCTGTTGTTGGCTTCTCCACCAGCAGGACCAGCCTCCCCAGCAGCTCCATGCTCTGGAAGGTCCCACACAAACTCATCGAACTCCTGCTCCAATTTAAAGTGGGAATCACTGATGACAATCCCATCAGCTCAGAGCTGCCCTCAGCCTTCACCACTATTCCAAGTAATGGCCAGTGACACTTTGCATCCAGATCCTTTGTACCGCCAAGATCAGTGGTGGCACCAAGCCAACACTGCATGTTCCTCTCTGCTGTCTGTGTTCTGTCTGTGTCCTCTCTTGTGGCCCTGTTCTTTTCAAAGGTTGGGCATCTCCAGCCACTGTCTCTACCACTGACCTTTAAACACAGCCCCCCAGGTGGAAACCTCCTCTCTGGGGTGGGTGACCTCAGCTACAGACTTCCCAGTCACGGGGAAAAGATGAAGGGTGTTTAACAGGCAAAGCTCCCAGCCCTGGTCTTTCTGGAGGTTAAGCTCCTGAAGGTAGCTAATGACAATTGCTTTTGGTCCTTTTATGGCAGCTTTTAGATTAGGCTGTAGACACAGCCCGTAGGTGCTTTAATTTTTAAAATAAATGAGTGTCTCTTGGTGTGGTTGAGTTAAAAATAACATCTTCATCATGGTGAAATGAAGACAGGGAAAGCTGGAGGTGTTTGCTTGCATTTGGCTGGTGAGTCATGAGCAGGCTGGGGCTGGGTCCAGCATTCAGGCACCCAGGGCAGAGGTGGGACCCAAAGAATGTGCAGGTTGGATATAAACCAGGTCCTGTGGTAATGATCCCTTCATCTGGGACTGTCATGCAGCTGTCTTGGGATGCAGGGTGCCTCCAGACATGTCAATCTGTGGGGGACAGGAGTGGTGATGGTGTGTCTGCAGGAAGGACATGCTGGAGCCCCATCACATGCTCTGTTGTGTCTTATGGGTGGGACATGGGAGCTCTCCCTGGCTGAGCATCATCCGGTTGCTGTGTGGCAGCCCTGCCCAGAGGGAGGGGTGGTTGGGTGCTGGCCTGAGCCCTGTGGCAGGACCATGCTCTGTCCAGCTGGCCCAGGTGGGGATGCGAGGGAGGGGGCAGACAGGGGCATCCCCTCCTGCCTGCCAGAGGGGTTGCTGGCAGGCTGGCTAGTCTGAGTGTAGTTTTAGTAGCCCCAAGAATTGAGCAGCTCAGAGGGGGCTTTTCAAGGGGGATTTTTGACTAATGGGGAAACTGAAGCACGGAGCAGACCGGTGAGCTGGCAGTGGTGACAGTGCAGAGCACATTTGCTTTTGGGCAGTGCAATGAAACCTGTTGACAGTCCCTGTTGTCCCAGGGAAGAGGCTATGCAGGCGTTCTGCCTCCCACAGCATGGCAGGGCCAGCAGGCATCTGCTGGGGAAGGTGGCCAGTGGGGTCACCTCCTCCTGGTGCAGGGATCGCCTCTACCTGGCATGACCTGCCTGCAGCCCCTGCTGTGGACTGGCTGTGTCACAGCCATTCCGTAGGGACCTTGTGTGGCCTTGATGGGAGCAGAGCCACTGCTGAAAACACCTTTTTTCTTGCCTTCTGTGAGCAGCTCTGTTGCATCCTTAATCAGGCTGTGCTGCTGAGCCTGCGGAAATGCCCTCTTCCTGCCAGCACCCCAGGGGCAGCTGGGGAGTTTTGGTGACTCCCTTCACTCCTGGGCCAACACCGTGCCCATGGCCACATCATCAGCACAGAAATGGGGAGATGGGTCTGTGCTCGGCTCTGCCTGGCAGTGGGAGCTTTTGAATGCTCTTCCGCACTGCGGATGACGGGTTTTGCCATCAGCAGCCAAGGCATCTTTTCACGGGCTAACGCAGGCTGTGGGAGGGGCTTGAAGAGGGGAAAAGTAACTTCTGGGAGCTGTGCTCTGGGCTCCCCCTGCCTCTCCTTTGCATGGCTCCGTAGTAGTCAAGAAAAAGAGCCTCCGGGTTTGTTGTCTGGCAGAACTTCAGGGCTCTGTAATTTGGAGCATCTGCATTGTACTTCCTGGTGGCTCTGTATTTAAAGGAGCAATAAAAATCCAGTTTACACTTGCACAAAGTTCACAGATGATGCCAAGTCAGGGTGGGGCTGCTAGTACTTGTGAAAAAAGGATTAGAGTTTAATATTAGTCTGATAAAATAGGAAATTATCTAAAGTAACTGCAGGTCGAGTCAATAGGAGAGTTTTTCTTTTCTAAGCATGTTACTTTTAAGGGAAGAAATCCAAACTGTGAAACAGCTGTCACAGAAAAGTCAGTGTATTGATAAATGAATATGAAAATTGGTCACTGAAATAATGGTTAAAAACTTCTTCCATGGGTTTCAAAATAAGGAAGTTAGTTCATATTTTGAGAGAGAACAAAGCTGTCTTAATTTCAAGCGTTGAAAATTGCAATATTTTAATAAGTTTTAAAATGGTTGCTTTTAAATTAAACCATCCAAATTTTCTTCAATTTAATTGTGTCAAAGTGATTTCATTAGTTCTAGCTGTATCAGTTAATTGCTTCAATTTAATCTGTAAAATGATCCCCAGCACAAGGCTCTTGTTAGATGTGGGAGCGCTATCACTAATTACCAGCAGAGGGCAGGAAACGATCAATTTGCTTTGATGGAAGTCATGAAAGGGCTGCTCATCTACTGGTACAAACCTCTCTTTATTTCGCAGGTGAACTATTTCACTGGAATAATAGAAATTGGAGGCTATTTTATATTTCAGCATAGCTATGGCTTAACACTAAGGCCAGTGTAATAGTATCTAGAACAACATACACCTCTCAGTGTCAGAAGCTCCCAGAGACCTCCCAGTCAGCTCCTGGGCTTAAATGGTCAAGATGAGAAACTGAGTAAGGCTGATGAGTAGCTAAAATGTAATCAAGTCTCCTGTTGTCTAGAACGGCGAAGAAAGTCTGATTTTTACAAAGACCCCCCTTCTATAAGGATAAATAAAGCAAGCACCAATTGCTTTCCAGTCGGTGCCAGAAGCTGAGTTCATGCCCCAGTCAGATGCCCAGCAGCGTTTCTGCTCTGTGAGTAGCAGAGAGAAACTCTTTCAACTACTGGGGAGGGGGAAGGGAAGGGAAGGGGGGGGGAGTCCTATAGCAGGATGCATCATTTTGGAAAAACTACTCTGACAACGCAGGTTTAGGATTCTAAATACATTCTTAAAGTTTTATTCCTCCCAGCAGGTAAGCAGTTGATTAAAAAAAATTAGTAGCAAAACCAGACCAAAAATATAAGTCTCACACTTTCAGAAACAAGCATGTGCACTGGCATGTCAGATTTACTTGCAGAGCTACAAACCACATTTCAACAGTGAATATGCAAATGACTCGGGAGGAATTTGGGTTGGCAGCAGAGCAAACTGCTGCCCCTGTCACCACGGCAAACGCAACAAACACCACGTCTCTGCTCGGGGCTGGGCAATCGGCACGCGGAACGGGCCCTGTAGGAACTGTGGAATGATGCTGTGGATTTTGAAATGGTGTAAGCAGAAGAGAAAAATCATAGTAACAACAAGACAGCTTCGTGAAAGCTGTTTGGCACTTCCCAACCTGAGGCTGCTTCAGCAATGCGAGATATTCACCTTTCTGTCCCCGCGTTAGATTTGGTAGACTCTCCTTCATGTACACTCTGCTTTTATTTTCACTAGAACTTAAAAATTCCACAAGTGGCTTCTGGAGTGTTAAGGACATTTCATGAATTAGGCAAAACAAAAGCTGCCGTTTTCTAAGGTTTGAAGCTGAAATACCAGCAAGGAGCAACTGCCAGTTACAGAAACCCAACTGCAACTGGCTTTAGCCAAAGAAAATACATTAAAAATACAATTTCAGATGCAGTTTTGTACTGTGTCATACAACCCCTCGGCCCCCTAAACCATGCTATAATCAGTACTGTGTATTAGTTACTTCAGCATATTAAAAAAAAAATAGAAATTGCAGATTTCTTAAATGACAAGCCCATAATTTTTCAGAGGTGCTTCCTTGTATGTGCAACATCTGCATTTTGTCACGGTGTGCATCTTCTCCAGATTCATAATGTGCAAATCCTATAAATTATACATTTATTCCAGTCAGATTCCCTTACTAGTGCTGAAACAAATTCACAGTATAAACTGTCAAGACTCTTCATGCTGTGAATGAATATATATATAGCTATATATATAAAAGTAAAGTGCAAGTCATTCTGTTTTGCAGAGTCATACAATGGCTCTGTACTTCAGCCTATGTTTACAGCAGGTTTCAAAGAGGAAGAAGACCCCTCCCCCCCATTAAACAATGTCATCATTTCATGGCAGATATTTCTGCTTTTTAACAGGCTTCATGAAATTTGCTATGCTGTAAAATCTGAATGAAAGGTTCTTCATTCAGTCCAGTGCCTGACCCTTCTGGGTTTCCATTGCTGACTAGTAATACCCAGCACAGCAGATCTGCAGTTTTATACCTAGACGTGTAGCAGAAGACATGCCTGAAATCACAAAGTTCACTCTTAGATCTCCAGCTTTTGTGCAGTCAGGCTCTTGATGCTAAAATCCTCTTCCTAGGGATAAACTCATTGTGTTCCCGCCCCACTCTGCTATAGCAGCTCTTGCTCATCATCTTCAGATCCTGAGGGTCCCTGTCGTACCTCTTCATACCATTTGTTTGTCAGGGTTTTCATCTGTATGCGCCCGTTATGCAAGTCCTAAGGCAAAGGCAAACCAGAACGTTTTGTTACGTAGCTACAACACTACTTGTGTGTTAGAGCAAAAGAGAAAGACTAGCTTAACATTTTGCTGAGGAAATAATCCACTCCTGGTCTCTAGGCATGCAAAGCAATTCTATTTCCTACCAGAAAATATTTATTGAGTGTTCAGTCAGTAATTATTCCCATGGATGACATTTCTGGATGACAGGTATTTTTACCTGTGTTTTCTAGGCAGCCCTGCTATGTGGCTTTCAACAGTCCTAATGCTGTCTGGATGGCCTGGTTTTGACTCTCACTCCTCTCAAGTGTTCTCAGGGACAACGAGAAGCCTGTGATTCACATACTTATTTTTCTAGCCTTTGGTTGCAATCTGGATGGCAGCTGTGCTTTTGGCCACCAATTACAAGTGGGATGCTTACTCTGGCTTCTTGATTTGGTTTTGGTTTTGCAAAAAATGCTTTTAGCTTTTGTGAGTAAGTGCTGAAAGTATTCTTTTGAAAAGAAAGGTACCAAAACGAGGGAAAAACAGTACATTTGGGCAGGGTATGAAAATGGAATGTGCACATTTTGCATAAAATTATCAACTCCACAGAAAAAATACTTAATTCTATGGCAAATTGGAAACCCAGTGAATTATGTGGCTAAGGATTCTCAGGTTTCTGAGGCATAGGACTGAATGTGGCATAGCATTTACACCTCTCGGAGCCACGCAGTGTTAAGTTACATGTTCAGTCAGGTGTCATTTTGCATTTACAGCTTCAAAGTCTTGGTCTCCCAGTGTCGAAACCTTAAAAGTGACAGCTGAAAAGCTGGTGCATATTTCCAAGA
This sequence comes from Megaceryle torquata, assembly GCA_024611175.1. Lineage (NCBI taxonomy): Eukaryota > Metazoa > Chordata > Aves > Coraciiformes > Cerylidae > Megaceryle > Megaceryle torquata. The sequence continues at coordinate 2,437 of JANIJG010025047.1, read as the reverse complement.
TTAAAAACTGCACTCCGTAGAAAAATCGCAACTCAAGAATTCACAGGACCATGTACAGTGAAAGGCAGGAACTTTGTGTGGCAGCACTTTAAAAACCCTGTGTGAGTGGCAGCAGCATTTCCTAGCAACAGTAGTAGCTAGAAACTCCTGATAGTCTCCACAGTGCTCTGCAAGATTAAAGGCGAGTTCAATAAATCCATACACCTTTTAAAGTTTAATTGTGGTAGCCCCAAGAGATGCTCATTTAATCCAACCTGCAATTTTACAGTGCAGCTTTTCATTACAGCCACTCTCCATATGCACCAGTAACAGATGAGATGGCTCACAGTTCCTCCTGCAGAAGCTGCACGGCTACACTATGAGCTTTGAATGGTACAGAGAGAAATAACAACCAACTCTACCACAGTATCTTTTCTTAGAGAAAACAAGACAGACTTACTTCTTGTGTGAGTCTCCTTGTGAAGAAAGGATTCAAATACTTGGCATCAAACCACATAAACCCTTTGAGGTCCTGGCGTTTTATGTACTGGGCTTCATATTCCTCCTCAGTGAGCTCGGATAAATGTTCAGATTCTATGGTATTTCCCTAGAAAGATCAAAAATATTGGGATAACCTGAGAAATATGACAGTTGCCCTTTCAGCTTGCTTCAGCCCCATGCTCTGTGCTCTCCCTTCTCACAACTAATTCCTATGCTGGATCAATATGGAAACTTTATCACTCAGCCTGCCAGGGCTTATGGCTGTATGAATCTGTCCAGCTGCTGATTCCCAGAGCCACTTAGCTTCCCTTTTCATGCTGAAAGGTAAAAGACCTCAAATGTTCCATATTTTGTATTGTTACTGTTGCAGAGAACAGATTTCTAGTGTGCAGGTTTTCTCTTGTGAGCTGGACAATGATTTTATCCAGCAAGCAACACCAATGTCATTGCCTTACTGAAAACAAGCCCTGTTATCAGAACAAAACCTACCCCTGTAGTCTTCCTATATATACCTCCCTATGTGGACAGAGTAAGATAATTCTGAAGACTGCAAGCTTTTTGAAACCTCACAAGAGGAGGTGTTCTTCAGATCCTACAGAACAATCCCTGCACGTATTGCTCAGTGGTTTGAGGAAAAACAGGCAAATGCTTCAGGATACATTATGTACTCCAGCCATTTGTACCTGAGGCTTCAGACTGGCTGTTGGTTTTCTTCAGCACTCTTGCTTAGCCAGAAATTGTTTTAAAATAAAACCCAGTCAGAGAGGTGCTGCTGTTACCACCTTCTTATGGCCTTTGCTTTGACTTTTTCAAAATAATTTCCATCTGCCTTTTATGATTAATTCATGACTCACACTGTGCTAGCTACTTTCCTTCTGCATATGACTCAATCCTGTATCATATGCTTTATGCTTTTGCAGGGGCTACTGTAATTTGTATGGATCGATTTATAATTAGATTCAGTTAAGAGACTTTTTCTCCTCCCTTTGTCCAAACAGTTATTTTGTGTAAACACTAAGACAGCCCTGTGGGATATTTTAAAATTACATTGCTTGGCTTTTTCCTACCACCTTGGCTTTTCCCTTTGCTTTCATTTTACTTTCCAGTAAAAAGTTCTAGTCTTGGAAAATGTAAACATTTTTTAAAATCCAAAACCAAAACAATGAAAACAAAAGAGTTATCTTCTGAACAAAACCCCCAAACCAACCATCTTCTCTGTCTTGCTAAGATTAATGTCCTTCTTGTTCCTCTTGCGTGCTTTGGAGTCCTCAATGTCAATCAGTCTGATGAGGGGCATGGTTCCTCCTCCCAGCAGCAAAATCGTGAACAGCACGATGATGATTGTTGTTGTCCCAATGAGCTGCCGCTTCTCGATTGGTTCCAAGCCCAGGTGGAGGCTGAGGGCATAGGGAATTGCACCACGTAAACCTTACCAGAGAGAACAGTAAACCAATGAAGAGTGAATCAACAGCTACGCTGGTCCTCAGCACCCTGACAACAGGAATTTTCCATCTTTAGAAGATTTTTACAATCCTATGCCTTTGTCCATTTATCTATCATTTGGTTACCACGCTAAAATTAGTCTGAGCTCTTCAGAGACTGTTGTTCTAACTGTGAAGTTGAGGCCTAGAAAGAGAAGCAGATTCTTTGCAGAAAAGCTTTAGTGGGGATCACCACTGCACAGTCCTCCAGCACAAAGGAGAAAGAGAATGCCCCTATTGCACTGGGGTTTGAGAACAGTGCAAATGTTCAGTTGAGTTTTGCTTCACAGATGGAAAATGAATTCTTCCCAAAGTAGCCCACACAATGAAAAAGACAAATTTTCCACCACGCCACCCAGTCGCCCACACCCCCACATCCCACCACTAAAATAGCTAAGAAAACCAAACACCAGCCCTGCGCGACCTGCTTCCTAGCATAGTTAGTGCATCCAAGGTTGGGTTTTTCTATCCATGTG
>JANIJG010025043.1:44800-49975 GCA_024611175.1 Megaceryle torquata | reverse complement strand
TCAGCCCTCAGATATTTATAAACATTTATCAAATCCCCTCTCAGTCTTCTCCAGACTAAAGAGCCCCAGGTGTCTCATCCTTTCCTCATAAGGCATAATATCCTTCCAAAGCAAGCTAGGTAGGAGTTAGAAAAATTTTTTAAAAAAATCAAACTGATGATATAGGCAACTCCAGTCATTAAATTTCTCATTTTTATCCCTGCCAACAATCAATAATTAATTAAAAAACTGTACCTCGTTTGTCCCTGAAGAGGGAGGAGGCTTCTTCGGTAGCTGCTGCTGCCCCTCCTCCTCTTCCTCCAGTATGCCTTCGCTGTTGTCACTCTGAGTAGCTTCATCACAGCTAATACCCCTCTGAACTCCTCGTCTGTCATCAAACTCAGCAGCACTGTTCTCACTGGTATCGCTACAAACACTGTTCTCTCTGCTTCGAGACTTCAAAATTGATTTACGAGGGACATATTCTCCATTCACAACATCAACAAAGACTCTAGAAAGGAAAATGTTAGCTTTAATAAACCATTTCAGGATCAGATGACAAATCTACAGTGATCTTGCTTTGTCTTTTGTACAAATTAATTATGATGTGCTTTTCCAACTTTTCTGCTGCAGAATTGCAATACTGTACCTTTAGAGGCATTTTATTTACCAACACACCAGAACCAGTTCTGCAGAGCAAACACTGTTATGCCCTTTATTCAAGCACTGAGTTGGTACACTCTTTCAGCAGAAAATGTCCAGCTCTTTGGAAAGGGTTAGAAAACATAATTCTGCGAGTTAACAAAAAGTTAGGAAAAAAGGTAAACTGAACGATTGCCAGGGCTGTTTCTGTAAAGAGAAGCAGGAGATCACAAAGATGGAGTGTCTTCTAGAGTGAAGTCCTTGCCAAATATAGAATATAAAAACAAATACTTGAAACATTCCTTGCACGTGGAAAGCATGAAGCTTTTTCCTGACAAGTGCCATAATTGTCTGCTTTTAGTTTTAAAAGAATAAAATCTAAAAACCTCAGCTTTTAAGATCAGATCAACACGAAGACACTTTTCAAATATTAACTGACTGCAAACTGATAAAGAGGCCTCTTCCTGCAGCTGGTACTCCATCTCCATGGCTTCAGTCAAGGGAGGGTGGAGGAGAAAGAATGGCATTAGAAAACAGTGCCCATTTTATCAAACTCATAAAGGAGGAGCCCAATGACCGGATGAGTTTTAAGGGTGTCACTTGTTTCCTAACAGCTTTATTCATCAGGCACTCACGGGGACGCTTGCAAATCTCTACAGGAGATGAAGTTCCTTTGCAGAGCTCAGAGAAAGCACCATGAAAGAATCCTTCACCTCATCTCCAGCCCCAGAAAATAGAATTACAGGACGAGTTTTAACTCTTTACATTTTTTACGATATTTAGGTGCCTGAACACGCCGACATACAAATGCAGTGTCATTTTCACAAGCCCTTAATCAATCAATCTGATAGGTGTCTGCATTCATCTTTACAAACCTGAATGCTTGCTTTAACTCTCCTGTCACCTTAGTTTAGTATTTGACACAGTCCTCCAAGACCAACACTGTTTTTCAAGCTGAGAGTGAGTGTTCCTCAGGTGAGCATTTCTTTTTACAGAGAATACAGTGATGGACTAAAGTCAGGGAAAAAGAATGCAAGAGAACTATGCAAAGACCTGAGTATATTCTGAAGGTACTGGAAGGAAGAGACAAAAAACAGCAAGTAGTAACTGGGAAAGGAGGAGTGTTACAAGTAACAGATCTTGGTCAGTTAAGTTTGAAAACAAACACAGAAGCAGATGACATGGAATTTAGCAGAATACTTAAAGTAACTGCTGTATTTCTTTATGCAGATGGTACATACTGGCAAATTTACCTCAATTTCAGAAGCTCTGAGAAAGCAGATAAATGACAAATTGCTAGTTGGAAAAGGACATTTTAAGTTCAGAAATGTTTTACGGCTATAAAGGCAGGGTAACCATGCAGAAGCCACAAACTTTCATTTTTAAGTATTAAATTCAGTTCCAGCTGTTTGTTTCAGGAAATAGTAGGCTTGGGTGCAAGCTATAGGTGACCAGAAATGAAAAGTGAAGGTCTGCTAAGGGGAAAGCTCACGAGCCAAGGCTATCAATTACACACCGGTAGATGTCTGCTGGGGTTTTGATGTTCGGCAGTTCGGGAGCTGCATGGCCATTGCCATTGCTGTTCTTCCTCTTACGCTTGGCCTCTTCTTTCTTTTCACTGAATTTCAAAGTAGTATTTTTTCCCGTGTTTATTCTTACCTGAAAATTGAACACAAATGATGCTCTGGACCATAAAAATCAACAAACACCAGGCTGCAGATCAACTGACTTCTGACATTCACCTCTCCAAGCAGTTGGGGACTATGAAGCACAGATAAGCTAAAGAAAAGTACGAAAGGTAATACTGATAGTGTGACCTCTTTATTCTTTACCACTTGCACTAGGCTGGGGCATTTCATAGCACTAATGTGCATAGATTTTGCATAGGATACATAACAGTTTGCTTATTCAATCTCTGCTCAACAGCTAAGCTGTTCAACGGTCAATTTCAAGTCAAATAAAAAGTCATTTTAAAAACTCCTAGACAGCACACTACCTCTTGCAACAGTCAGAGGCCAGAACAGGAAGGTGTACATTTGAGGATAGTTTTTTAATACTGTAATTAAAACTGTAGGATTTAAACAGTGGGTTTCAAGCATTCAAAACAAAACAAAAAAAAATTCAAATGACTGTCACCTACAGTTAGCATTCTAACATTACCTAAAAACTTCTATTTTAGGTATAGTAGGTATGTTTTACGTAATCTCTCGAGAGAAAGATAAATAAAGTACAAACCCTTTTAGGTTCAACGGTGTGAGAGAAAAAAATAGTCGGAACAGAGTTATCTCCAACATCTATGTCATCTTCATCATCACTGTGATAATAGGTAGAGCCATTAACTTGGCCACCAAACAAGTCTGAATTCGTTACTTCTTTAAGGAAGTTGCCCTGAGTAATACGGTCCTCTGCTCTATACGTTCCATTCAGATCTGTCCTCTTATCTTCTTTCTCCTCCTCAGAGGAGGTTGTATCATCTCCATTTGTCTCAACTGTATCAGGCATCCTATGAAAAGAAAAATATCGAGCAGAACGGAGGCAATTCATACTCTTGAGAGACACAGGGATACGAATTAATGAACAAATCTGTACATCATTTTCTTTACCCAGGTAGTGTATTTTTACCCAGACTGTGGAACCTTTTCTGTACTCTATAAAAATGACTATGTCCTTTCTATGTCAACTGGAAATACCAAACCTGTGACATTCTGGCTAATGACATATGTATTGCCTTAGGATCAGAACAGATCTAAGGATGTCATTAAACACTAAATGTGTAACTCCTACATTGTAAACGATGGATTTTCCTAGCCTGTGGGAAATGGATTTTACTTCCCCCTTTTCTATCAAGAAAAAAAATACTATAATGCTGGACTGCCATGATAGCACAGGGGCAGATTTTAGCACCTCTGGCCTTGCAGTGCACGTTTTGTTCATGTGCCACCCTTCTCCCCACCTGTTGTAACTGCACCAGTCCCATCAGCTATTTGCACTTATGGAGCAAACCTTTGTGTACATACAGAACCACACGCCTACAGCATTCCGAACTCCAAATGTGACTGTACTACAGCAGTACAATACCTGTCAAGTTCACCAAGTATCTCTTCTTGCCTCTCAAGCTCTTCTAAGCGGGCCCACAGTTCCTCCTCTGACTGAAAACGGCCCATTGATTTTGTATCACTTCCATTTGCTGGAAAATCTACCTCAAAAACGTTTGATACTTTTGGCTTTGAATGAGGTTTGTGAGCAGTTCGGTGTTTTCCTGTGTAACAAAAAATAAGAGGCAATTACTAAAGCAATTGCCAAAAATAAACCAAAAAACAAAACAAAACAAAACAAAACAACCCCCCCCCAAAAAAAAAAAAAAAACCACTGGGGGGAAACAAACCACAAAGGAATTAAGGAATACGGGCAAAACATTTTCCATTTCAAATTACTGTTTAACTGTTTAAGTGAAACTGTCAGTGAACCAGAGCACCGAGCACATGATCTCCGGATGTTACAGAAATACCGAGGCAAAGCAGAGCTATTTATTTACAAAGCAGGGAACACTGATCCTATAGCAGTTTTATTACAACATGGGGGTTTTTACCTCTTGTGCCAAACAGTAGACTTTGATTTGCTCTGACGGATACCACCATGCGAATGTGACATTTGCTCACCATCCCGTTAACAGCACATTTTATTAGCTGGGAAAGCAAACCTGATTTGTACTGTAGCTCATTTTGGACAAAGTCACCTATATTTAAAGAGCAGAGTCTTTCTGGTTTGGGTTGCATTTTTTCTTACATTTACAGTGAAGATCATTAAAAGTGATCTCCAGAGTCATCTGAAAAACCTGACCATAATCTAGTCATTATGAATCACTTATTCTGGTGAAAAAGATCCATTCTGAAAAGCATACAAAAACCTGCCTTTCAGAAACAATAAATAAAAACCCCGTTAAAGCTTCAGAGGTGACCTGCAATATACACTTGTGAGTAAATGGTTGTCACTGACAAGTTCTTGGTGGCATTTAAAAGCATTGCTACCTAGTAAAATGGTGCATCCATTGAGGACGGGGAATACTTTTTAGTGTTTTGAGTGCTGTCTAGCACATAGGGAACAAACTGCCTGCCAACAATACTAATGCTTTAGCCCTGTCTGTGTGAAGGGCAGGACCACTTCTTTCAGCCCCCTTCTCCCCAAGACCAGCTGCGCACAGTCCCCAGCAGGTTCCCAAGGGAAGCTCCCCACTCTCTGCACCCACAGCTCTTCACAGGAGTAAGGACTCTTCCCCTTCCACCCCTGCCACAAATACACCCATCATTTTGTCTGTACAGTGGGATTCCAGTAGCTCTAGGAGTCCTCGAGAAACGCTGCTTTGTGCATCTAATCAACAGTACTAAACTGTCTTCGTTGTACAGCGTCCTTCAAGTGTTCAAATCTCTTTCTATTAACCAATTGTGTGGTCATTTTTTTTTTTTTAATTTTAAGAACTCATGGCTTAAGGATATCCTTATTCAAATATGTCAGCTTATACTTTAATCCTGAGTTAAATACAAATTCAATAGCAAC
>JANIJG010025043.1:22300-39800 GCA_024611175.1 Megaceryle torquata | reverse complement strand
AAAGTATTTAAAATTGTATCCAGAGGCAGTATAAACAAAGAGACTAGTTATATATATATCAAAATGTACAGTCAAGGGCTAACAAATGAAAGGAAGAAAAAGTAAGCTTAAAAACTAGTACAGACAGGGATTACAATCTAAGAATACTGCATGAATAGATCAAGAATTCAGTTTCACTTAAGCCTGAGAAAGACAGTTGTTAAAACTGGCAGGTCATGGTATGAAGAGACTCCTACGCTTGCAGATAACGACTGCACAGGTCGGTAATTACTTAAAACCAGAATGGAAAAATCTTTATAAAAGACAAATTAACCATTTGATTCATTAGGAAGAAGTTGCAGATCTTTTGTGAGTAAATTTGAACAGAAACTCTGCCACCACGCCAAGAAGGAAAACGGGGCGAACTCAACACAGTGTTGTACATGTTTGCTGAAGGAAACGGATGTTGCAACTTCATTTGGGTAACATCCCTTTTTAACAGCGTTGATACACGGGGAAGGAAGGTAAATATATTACCTTCCATATGAACAGGCTGCACAAAGCTTTCTGTTCATGGTACCTGTAATATTCCCAAGAAGTTAATCAAGGAGATAAGTAAACCATGCCACAAGCTAAAAAGCTGCCTTTTCAGGTCAATACAAAAATAAGAAAGAACTGTCTTTTTGAGCAGAAGTCTTCTAAACAAACATCCAGGTGGAGAATCTGTGTAGTGTGACAAAATTAATACTGGTATTCGAACCACACTGTTAAAACTGCTGTGAATCTTCATTCCTGGTACTGCGTTCATACATTTGTATGTTCTGTTCTGAGGGACAAGTGAAATACCCTTCTGCCCTGGTAACTGTACTTTCGACACACAGCAGAAGGGAGACAGCTCTTCTGTCTGGGTAACTATGCTTCCCTGCAATTTTGCAAACCTACTTTAAGAACTACCCGGTTCTCAGACATTAGTTCATCTGAGACATTGCTTTCTGTATCCCCTTGTGCCAATTAAATAATGAATCCTTTCAATAGCAATTTATAAAATATTAAAAACTTAAGTTTCACTTTTACCTTAAAGTTATCATAAAAAACAAACTAATTTGCAAAAGAAGAAGGTCATAACTGCCTGAAAAGGAAACACAGCTTTGCAAAGACTTAAGAATTGGGGGAAAGAGGGCACAATTAAAGCCTTATACTAATAATATTAATAGACTTGCACTCTTTGTTCAACTCAAAACTAATACAAATGCAAATTTTCAGGAGGGAAGACTTATTACATAAATTAGTTTCAACAGAGGATCTCTAAGACCTTGCACCTACTGGTCCTATATACCCTGAAGGAGCTAAAAGCCTTTGTGAAGAAGTAAGCTGATTTTCTATTTTAAAATTCTTTTTTGGAACCATTAAAGCAATACAAGAAGATGATGTCTCATACAATACTATGAAGGAGGCAGAGATCCTCTCTACCACGGAATCGGCAAAGTCACACTCCAAGAAACTTTTTAAGCATGAATCAAGCTAACTCCTTCCTTGGCATCGCTTCTCCCTATTTAAGATACTTGTGGCATGGAAACAAACTCATGCATCTTAAATTATTAATTTTCTCAATATACAAGAATGGCAGAGCACCCTGCTATTCCCATTTTACAGACAGGAATGTGTAAGGGGGGAAAACTTCACCACAAAATAGCTGAAAAACTATTTTCAAAGTGGGCTGGGTTTATTTCGGTATTCTCAGTCTCTTTTCTTTAACCTTCCTTTTGCCTGCTAAATTTCTTTGATTAATTATCTCTCTGGTCTAGGGCTAATCCTAAAGAAGTTTTAAGTGCATACGTAGCTAGTCTCCATACAGTTTGCTGGCTTGGGTATGCATTTGTAAAAGTTTCAAAGATTGCATTTATTATTATGATCAGCCTTTCAGATAAGGATGTGTTGCAATATAATAGTTAAAATGATTACAAAATGCACTTAGAAGAGACAAAATTAGTTTGTAGTTGTGCTCACAAAATAAAATGCACTTAGTGTCTTGGACTTCTACGAGCAGGTTCAGATCCCTCTTCCTCTTGCACATGCAGGAGAGGGGATTGTGCATAAAACGGTCAAGGCAAAACACAACCACCACCGTGTGATTGCACTCATCATCATCTGAGCAGATGAATTATTGTATGCTTTCTTCCCTGTTGATATTTCATAGTGCATCAAACACAGTTCCTTAACAATATATTCCTTGCAGTAAATAGTTTAGAAAGGAAATGGTGTATTTTGGAGAAGGCTACTCAAGCAAACGTCCATTCTTTCCAACAAGAAGCACAAAACACAGCTCAGCCTTTTGGGGTATTTCAAAAGCATTAGCCTTTCAACCAAACAACTACTTATGTGTCCAATGGGCAGCCACCTCCATTAGTTAAGCTGTTTCTAAGAAATAGCTTCAGATTCGAGCCTGTAAAAAAGCTCTGCATTTTCATTTCATTTTCATTTCCTACTGGATGAAACACTATTTCCAAAAAGCATCTGACATCTTGAGTGGTGGTGCTAACACACAACCTTCAGGGGACACAGCTACTTCCACGCTACTTCCATCGGGGTCCTGCTCCCCTTGCACAGTCCCTTCAAGAGCCGCCTTGTCCTCTGCCGGACATGGAGGCAGCCACCTCTTGCACAAAGCCTTTATTCTTCAGTTAATTCCCACTGACATCATCCGCAGCATTTCTGAGTGCATAACACACCCCCCCAAGTCCAAATCAAAGAGAGGTGGTGATAGTTCTTGGATAAAACGCTCCCATCGGTGCTTTCAGCTCTGGAAGGTAGTCTCAATATAAGCAAATGTTTAGCTTGAGACCAATTTTCCTTAGGCTTTTATTTTACATTCATAGGAAATGTGATTCTCAGTTGTTTCTTAAACACTACAAGCATCTCAGTCATTGCTTGTATATCTAAATATTGGTCAACGGCCATCTAGGTTATGCTGCTTCTGGAGCACCAGCTTGAGATGCTGCTTTCCGGCCAGGAGCACGCTGGTTTGTTCCGTCAGGGAAGGACACCGAGCAGTTACACACTGCGGTTTACCTTAAAATGCTGCACGAGCATTAACTAATCGGCCCTGCACCCCGCGAGGGAGGTAAGTATTATTCTCTCCTATTTTACAGATGAAGAAACAGACAGTTTAAGCGATTTGCCCCAGGCCACACATCACGGCAGCAGACAGCTGGGATTACTGCACTGCTCCGGTCAGCCCGCTGGGTCCCTGGCTCCTGCCCTGCCAGCCAAAAGCCATGGCTCCTGCTCGTCCAGGGGAGAAACCCTCCTGAGGCCAGGCCCCTCACCTGAGAAGGGGTCTCCTGGAGAGGGGCTGGTGCACCTACGTGCAGGGCAAGTTCGGGGTTTCATGTTTTCAGCTTGCCACTGCGCACCCTGAAAGCCTCCGGCATCAGTCACCAAATCTGAAAATCTTAATCATACCAAGTGACAAATACTGAACTCCTTATAAACTACAGGAGTATTTTTATTCATTGAGACCCCCAGAAAAACATCAGCAGAGTAAGAGAGGCTCCACAGTCTCCTCCTCTTACTACCCTGTGGTTTAAGCTTCTTAGAGCCTTTTAAGACGGATTGAACCAGAGGCTGTTGTCCAACTTTGTCACATCCAATAATCTGAGAAAAGTCTGACATGGCTTTCAGGTGAACCCGAGTAGTTCCTATTTACATGGCTCAGCTAAACCACTTGGAAAGACAGTTCAGCACCACCGACAAGCTGCAGTCTCCAGGACTGGTTTCCAGGACTGCCGAAAGGAAGAGGCATTTGAATCAGAGATCAGGGTATGTGGATTTCCCATGCACAGCAGCCTTGGAATATTTACAGGCAGGAAGATTTCTATACATTTAGATCATTCTTTCCCAGCTCCCTTATTCATCTGAAAGGACTTAACTGGATTCCCTTGCACCACAATTAGCCATTTTTAAGAAGCAGCCCCCTGCTTGCTACAGATACACTGGTAGAGGAAGAAAATAATTGGGGAACACAGTTCCTGTAGTTGAAATGAAGTCCACCGAAGCCAGATTTTACAAGACATGACAACGTACTAATGCCAAACTGACACAAATTCTCATCTATGCATTTTGGCTTTAATGGGTTAATTAGCTTTGCTGGATACAAATTTTAATTATCTGAGTTTGACATTAATGTCCTTGGAGTGTTGTCTATAAGGATTTGGGGAATCACAGACATTATTTTAGTTACTTCTGGAAACTGTGTGTTACACTGGGATTTAAATAGTAAGAACAGACAAGAATAGTGAGAACAGGTTGATCTATTTTGAAAAGTCAGACTTTGTGAAACAGGACAAACTGAGATGAAGCTGAAGCCTCGTCTACCTTGCTAGGTTCAGTTAGTCTTTGGGGGAGTCTCATGGATGGAACGTAGAAGACAAGGACTGGCAAGTTAGGAAATAATCTCCTTTGAGGATAGGTGACTGGACAGAAATTTTAAATTAAGTGTAACAAATCTGTATGCAGTTGACATTTCATTGTCTAACACACTGTTTCAAGTTGAAGGAAGTCTTAAGATGGTTATATGTACACAGGGTGTTTATACAAGGCAGGGAACAACCACCTACCTCAATTAATGACAGCGGCTCGGTCCCTCCAGAGTGAGAATCAAGTTCATACACCTGAAGGCAGCACCTCAGTGGTTCTCACCCTCCACCATGGCAATGCTGGGCTGCCACCAGTCCATTTCAGGTGCAGAAGGGAAGTTACGTGGAGGAACCAGAAAACAGCATTTTGCACCAGCACTGACCAGCAATTTCTAGCACAATTACAACTGACCCCTGAACAAAACCAGAATACCTGTCATTCAGTCTGTTAACAGAGCACGTTAATATTGGTGAGGCTGGAGGTGAAGCATCGTGCAACCTAACACATAATCTGGGATGCATTAAGAAAACTGTGTCCAGCAGGTGAAGGGAGATTCTCCTCCCTCTCCACTCTGCCCTGGTGAGACCATGCCTGTAATGCTGTGTCCAGTTTTGGGCTCCCCAATTCCAGAGAGACAGTGATATCTACTGGAGAGAGTCCAGTGGAGGCTACGAGGATGAAGGGACTTGAACATCTCCCCTGTGAAGAAAGTCTGAGAGACCTGTGGCTGTTTAAGTCTTGAGAAGAGAAGCTTGAGAGGGGATTTTATTAACATCTATAAATATCTGAGGGGTGGGTGTCATGTGGAAGGGGGCAGGCTCTTTTCCATGGTGCCCAGTAACAGGACAAGGAATAATGGGTATAAGCTAGAACATCAGAAGCTCCACCTCAACGTGAGGAGAAATTTCTTTCCTGTGAGGGTGACAGAGCCTGGAACAGGCTGCCCAGAGAGGCTGTGGAGTCTCTTTCTCTGGAGACTTTCAAGCCCCACCTGGATCTGTTCCTGTGTGGCCTGCCTTGGGTGTTCCTGCTCTGGCAGGGGGGTTGGACTTGATCTCCAGAGGTCCCTTCCAACCCCTACCATTCTATGAATCTATACTGCACAAACCCCAGCCTTCTTTGGAGGTGAAAGGCATTTCCTTGCAAAAGTACAGCTCTACAGTACAATTACAAGTGCTGTTAATGGGTTGAGTTATGGCATGCTATTTTAAGTGCGTTACCTATTTTCTTCCTTTTAAGGGTCTGCATTAAGTAGATCAATCATCTGAGGATGCTTAACTGTATTTCAATAAATAATGTTTTTTAACAAATAGTTTCCTAACAAGCTATCACAGGTTACTTGAAACAAGTAAGATCTGCAGTTTTGCAGAAAGTAGTATCTATTAAGAGCTTTTCAATACACTTATCTCTGATTTTCTATTCTTTTCTGTTCATTCTTCTAGAGATGCATTTGTTTTAAAGATTCAAAAGAGAATCCTGATTGCTTGTTGTGTATATGGATTTAAGCTCTCTTTGTGCTTGCAACAACATAAACGAATACATTCTTTAGAAGAGCAACTGCACTAACTGCAATGCAACCCCTTATGCGGCAGCTTTGCACCTTTTAAAGACAACCTTCCTTCTGCCTTCCATGCTCCCTTGGTATCCAAAGCAAAGTCATTGGGATTTTCTGCTGTAAAAATCTGGATATATAATTTTGCTTTAGGAACACTAAGTAAATGCACCTTGTTTCTCTTTTAGGTTCACACACCTCTGTAATTGCTAGAATTATATGAATACATTTCAGTTCCTCCTAAATGAAGGAGGGTGGCATTCAGACAACTCCTCTGTTGCCCAGTAAGAACTGTAAAAAAGGTAGGGGCTTCTTTGAATCACAGTATGCAATTTACAGAAAGGAGTCTATTCTCCTTTCTTTCCTCCACTGTGTTCTGGTTAAAATACCTGGACTGTGGTCCTGTGAGGAACCAAACACCTCCTGGGAACTGCAGAGCAAATTTAGAGCACTTAGCACTCCACCAAATCAGCTCGGAACTTAACAAGGGTAAGAAAGGAACTGGTGGAGGTTATTGAACTAAAAAGTGATAATCACAAAAAATAGTAAAAAAATAAATGTTGAAAAGCACAGTGAAAGAAAATTCTGCAGCATGCAGAAAAAGAGCAGAAAAATTTTTACTTCTTTGGTTTTTCTGACAAATAAAAGCAACAGATAGATTTCTTTGTAACACTGCCTGTATTTTTTGTTCTTTTCTCCCCCAAAAAGTGACTAGGCAAGTTTGTGTTACATTCTTTAGAATATAAAGGAAGCTATTTTCACCCTTGGATGAAACATTAAAACCTCTAAAGGCCTCAATCAGATGGGAAATGGAAAGCCTTCCTATCATATATTTTGGAGACAATATCCTTTTTTTTCTGGAAATGCTGATAAGGAACAAATTCAAACTGGTCCTCATCCTCCTGGATCATCTTATTTATTAAAAACAATGGCATCTTTTAAACCCTGTACAGTAAGCTATCGGTCAATTTTGATTGACACAAATATTTGTATTAAAGGTTACATACTGCAATGTACAATTGGGTACTATCACAATACTGTATGTTAATGTAATCAGTATTTTCATTTCATGAATTCATTTGCAGCATGACACTGCAAGGGTATTCTTACATATACTGAAGACACAATTGCTAAGTAGTTCAACAATTCTCCTTTAAGTGTTTGTTGTTTTTTTTTTTATCTGATAAATTTTTCACATAATAAAACCACTCCTAGTTCTATGTGCATGTTTTAATTTCCCACCTTTTAAAGTGTTTAGACACTTGGAATACCTAGCATACCGAATTAATCCACAAATATTTATAAGAAAAATCTATTTAATTTCTCTCTATAGTAACTACCACAGGGACTATTGTAATGAAAAATTTCCCATCTTAAAGAATTAATGCGATTACTGATATAGAGGAAAAAATGTAATTTATATCATCACAAACACGTAAAAGATATAATCCCATATTCACAAAAAGAATCTTTATTCCCTCTTTGAATTCTGAGACAATACAGTCTTGCCTTGAGGAGAACAGAAATATTATGAAGTACCTTAAGCAAGATAATTGTAAGAGAACAAACTACAGTTGCATTATTGTTGTGCTAAACTGTGACATACTTAAAAAGCTAATTTCTTTTATTATAATGGAATTTGGTGTGCATATCCTTTAATCTACTTCACTATTTCGTCCCATTTTTACACACAAACATATGTGTAAAGTGTTTCCCATTATCTGCACTACCTGATTTAACAAACTGCAACAAATCTAAAACAATTAAAAAAACACTTGGCAATTCCTTCAACTTCACTAGATATATATATGGTTTCTTTAACAGTTTTGGAACTAATAGAATATCTAGGATGTCACAAAATGTGAGCGGCAAATTAAAGATCTACTGCAACTCAAATGTTGTTCAAGACATGATCAATATTTTATGAAAAAGTAACATTTGAAATGAGTGACTGTCCCAAATTTTACCAAATACATTCCAACCAATCACAGTGCTGAACAGTTTGCATCTAAATCAAAGGCTAAGCAACCAAAATTGTCTCCCCAAAAATAGGGCTTTCTACAGCTATGTCAGTTGAAGTGCATTTACTTTTAGAATTCAGTACAGTCACCCTTCAATTCAATAATTTTTAATCAAGAAACTAATCTGTGGCTGGGCATTTCTCTATTCCACTGAAGTAAACATTTCTGTTCACTCACTCTCTTTAAAAAAAAAAAGCAAATTTTTCCCAAACTACTAAGACAAAAAGGATGACCTAATTAGTACTATTGAAAGCTTTTATGTATAGTACACTTTTATTGCTACCCTTAACTTCTAAGGGTTTATACTCACTGATACCATATGATTGCTCTGGCACTACTGCTGCTTCAACATGCAAATTTATGCTATCCGTTCCTGCCTGCATCTAACATACACGGGAGGAATCAAAACTGTAAAGAAATTTTTCTCTGAACCTTGATTTCATTAACTGTTATGGCAGTGGTGTCCTCAAGGTCAAAGAGGGTCACCCCTGGTGACCAGATGGGCAGACCCACATGAAACTGGTCAAAGGCAATAAAGAAAACTCCCCAGAACCAGTAAAAAAACCCACTCAGAAGCGTGTTACAGGAATATCTCAACCCTTTCCTACCCAACAGCCAGTCCCACTAGAAAACTTAAACCCTGAACAGATGTTCTCCCACTCCTCACCACTCAGAAGAGTGGGATGTAAGACACAGTAAGCAGTGAAAATGTGTTTTCTTGTATTTATTTCCTTATGACTCTTCATTACTGTTAAAAGTACTGAATTATTAGTGCTATGCTAATGAAGTTCATTTCAATTATTTGAACAGATTTGACTAGCTAGTTATGAAAAAATAACCATTTAAATTAAATAGAGTACCTCTGGATTAAAAAAAAAAGTAAAAAAAAAAAAAGTAGGTCACTGAAGAAACAAATCATCAACAAATATTGCCAGCTTTCTGTTCAGGAAATAATTTCAGCATGAGCCTTTCTTTGCACTGCCCAGACCCCAATTCCTATCTATCAAAGCTGTTAAGCACAAAGTGGCCTTAAGCACATGCTTAAAAAAAGCTCTGCTGCGCTAGGACCTTCTGACTGGTACCCAGGATGTTCCAAACTGTTTGCAGTGTAATCCCCTGGAGTAAGCATGCCCTCTTTCACTCCCTGTGTGACCTACTCACAAAATTTATGTCCAAACCAAAAAGATTATGTACTAAAAGTCAAACCACTTTGTGTCAGAGTAACAACACACCCCCCTGTGAACTAGGAAGCCCCTGTGCTGACAAAACACCAGTGAAATCAGAAGTAATACCTAGGAAAATTAACTACAGTGCAATACACAAAACAGACTCTAAACTAATACTTGTGAAACATCAGTCTTTCACATTTCTGCCACAAGTGGCCAATTCACATTATATAGCAATGGCCTACAGGTCTTTCACATATATAACTTTTTTTCTAATTAGAACAAACTAATAAAATCTCCCCTGTTCTCCTCTAAGTTGCAAGTATTTAGTGTGAAAATTGTTCAGAGTTTACGTCAGGAGAAAAGTATATCTACGAAAGAATTATTTTTTTTTCAAAATTATTATATATTATTAGGGGTTTTTTTATTCCAAAACTGAAAATGGCCCTTTAAATAAAAAGTTTTTAGTTAATACCAGTGTTTTGGAGCCTCCCACTGGCAGCCATCACACAGCTGAAGTGAACTATCAGCTGAATGGAGGGTTTATATCCAGCATCAATGACTATTTTCCTTTAAAGAAATTAGAATTTCTGAATTTGTATGTTAAATGAAATTTGAAAGATCATAAAGGAATGAATCCAGCATTTATTGTGTGTCTCCCAGCAGACTCCTTAATGTTCAAACATCTACTATGCAAAGGTCAAATGATTTCATTGAATGTAACAGTGACAAAAATATTCTGCAGCACTGAAAAAAGTATCAGCTGATCAAGGCAAAAGATACGGACCTGAGATCTCACAAGAGTCACAATAAATAATGTAGATTCAGTTCAGTAAGAAAGAAAATTGCAAAGTTGTGCCAGGAGAAACAGATTAAGAAAGATAATAGGTAAAATACAAATTACATACTTTTGGCAATGTTCTTCATAAAGGTATATTTTAAAGTAATACAGAAAATGAATTTTTATTAAAAAACAAAATCTCACAACTTTTCTTACACAAATACTGCTTGCACAGAACTAGGAAAAAAAAAAAACAACAAACAACTGTATTCAGATGGGGAACCTCTGAGGTATTCTGCTGCAGGCAGCAACATGGATAGCTGAACTCAAAACCCCTGTCTAAGTAGCTGTGGTAGTTGTAATGCCCACGGGGTGAAGCTGCAGTGAGCACTCAGGAATGAGGCAGATTACAGGTAAAACTAACACCAAAAAAAATTTACTCGTGCTTATCTGAAGCAAACAGCAAAGGCTAATAGGTACCAATTTATTTTCCATTTTACTGTGCTTTTCCTTCCTTGATGTTTACATCAAATATTTTAGGCTCTCGTTCTTTCTAACATAAAGAGGTTGCAAAGTGTGTCACGCACACAACTTGCTGGTGGTCCTGGTTCTTCAAAGCCAAGATCTCACCACCGACTAAAAAGAGCATGAAACAAACCCAGGCAGTAACTGCCTGTCTGCCTCTGTGGTGTGCTGCTATGCAAGATGAATTTGGTGGTCACCAGCAGCACCTGATCTGGGAAGGTCCAGTGGATCTTTCCACACGAATGCATAGAAACGTCATGGGCAGGAGGCAGAAGTGCAGCTGAGCAGCAAGTGAGATAAACAAACAAAACAAAACAAAATGAAAAAATAAATAAATAAAACAAGCAGGAGTAAAGTATGTGCAGATGGAGAAGATGGAAAATTATATTGAGGAAGGGGAAAAAAAAACCAAAAAAAAACCCCAAAAAACCCAACCAACCACACCCACACAAACAAAACCCAGAGGAGCAGTCAGCACAGAAATAAGAGATGAGACAAGGGAACAGAACACAGGAAATGCGGTAACTAAGAGCAAAAGTACAATGTGATGTCCACTTTCTGGAACAGAACACAGCATTTCCCACATAAAAGCGAAGTGAAATGGGGTTTTTACTTGCTTTGGCTTTTCTTGTTTTACTTTTGGGTATAATAAAGAAAGGAACAAATCTCAACTGATCTTACATTCTAACATCAAAACCTGAATTTTGGTAACAAGCTGAGGCACCGGTAAAAAAAAAAAAGCTCTGGATAGATATTAAAAAAAAAAAAAATCAGAGACTTCCAATAAAACACCAAGTAAAGATGGACAATAAGGTGTTAAACTGATATTACTTCTGAATGAAACCTCTGTTAGCAAGCTCACAAAAAACCTCCAGTGTATATGCTACGAATTTCATATACTAAGATACATAATTTTTACTATTAAATTATGTTCAGAAACATACATACGTTTTTTTCTGTGCTCAACCAGTGCAACAGCCTGCTTTGCTGAGCATTTTGAAAACCAGTTGTCCCCAAGAAGAACAGTAACCTCATTGGTGTGGACAAGTTTTCCTGGCATAAAGGCAAGAGGACCAAAAGGTACCTGTCAAAGGCACAGAAGAAATTGCTGAAAATCACTAATTAAAAGAAAACCTACACATCTTAAGTTTTTTTTAAGAAGTAAAATAGACTTAAAGAAATAAAAATTTTACACTAGTTATTTAGTGATTAGCCCTTCATAAATATTCAAACAGCCTGATCCATTTGAATTTAGTATTATACTTACAAAATCAGAAAAGCAGCATTTAATTAGACAAGTTGTTTTGTGACACAGATTATATTCATTTCCTAATGAAAGCAAGTTTAGATTTGCTAAAAGTTTTCAATGCTTCCACAGGTATGGTAAGCTCAAAGATGAGCTGCTTTTCTCAGTATCCAGCTTGCTAAAATTAAGGACCAAGAAACCTCAGTGGAAGTCTGTGGGGCTCCTAGGAGGAGAACTGACCACGCTTGATCATCTCTCGTGTCATTCACCAGTGTAAAGAGCTCAGCCTCTGAGCAATGCTCCAGGCAAGCAGCACCCATACTCCAGTGGCATAGGAATAATACGTAAAACCAGAGTACTTCAGACTGGTCATAAACACATTACTTTAAAAAGACTTCTTAAACCACATAACCCCCATTTTAAGACCTATTACAATGTATGGGCCATTGTTTTTATGAATTAAGGCACCTTCCCCAGCCCACACTTGACAGACGGTGCTCGGGCGAGTCCTGCCACCAAGGAGGAGCTCTGGCCACCCTCATTCCTGTCTCCTGTGCTAGCCCTACACATTCTTACCCTCAGACCTATTGCCACCTGTCTGGCTGCCTCGGGGCTTTCTTTGCTTTTTAAAAGAACTTAGGAGACCAAAATCAAATTGAAATTAAAATTGATTTGGCAAAAAAAGCTAAGAACCACATCTGCATTGAGTTTTCTCTTTCTAAGGGAAAAAAGAGATCTGTCCCAGACAGACTGTATCAGGGCCTTTTACTTTTTTCCTCTGCTGCCTTCTTCATTTCCACAGGACAGCCAGTTGCTTTCTCATCACATCTGTGCTGAAACAGAGCACCTGGTCTAGTGGATTTGTTACTTTGGAAAGCAGTCTTGCCTAGCTTCAGTATCCAGGAGGGTACCAGTGATTGAAACAGTTCTCCACAGGCAGGATCTTGACATTAAGACAGTGCAGAATGTGCTTTTTCTACACACGTACCCTTCCTGACTTTGTTTTCAAGTAGCAGACTGCACCATTTGCCTGTTCACTCTTCCCCCAAAATGATGAAAGCGAAATTGAAAACATATGAAAATATTTGGCTAACAGGACTGGAACTATTTATATACATTTAAAATAACAGATGTGAGTTGACATTGCTGCTTTCACTAAGAATAAGCCCTATCTAGCTTTTTTAAAAACAAGAGGTTTTTCTTTGCTTCAAAACAACAGAATCCTTTTGCTTTACATCATGTGGCCACACGTATACATAAAACCCAGAGTGGAATCGTCAGCACAGGAAAGGGGACCACACTTTTCTCCCACATGGTAAGTGTACTCCAGTGCTGTCTTACTAACAGGTCAACTCTACACGCTGAGCCAGGCTGCCAAGGAAGAAAGCAGTCAAGCTCTTTGTGCTGAAATTAGCTGTTCAGTTATTTACAGTACAACTTCCCTCAGAGTTGTGTGTCTTGAATTGGACCCGAGACGGGCAGAGGGAAACAAAGATGGAAAAGCCAATTTGGTCAAAATTCTGGCGAGCACAAGCCAACCCAGTGAAGTTTACACAGGGAGCTGTGCGGTTGTTAGTGCCAGAAAAGATAGCTATGTCAATGTGAAGATCAGCGAAACAAAAATTAGCAGCACCTTTTTATGTAAAAATCAATGTTCTGGGGTTTGTTTCCATGAATCAGGAAATACTACGGCCACTTTCTTCTCAGGAAATTACTAAGTACCATAATTCAGTCATAATTATAGTTTTCTATACAATAGATTTACATATCAAACATGTCAGGTTTTGTGTTAGCATTTATGTCATCAGTTCTCAGTTGTCAGTAACGCTGTAATTTATAGTGGATTTCAAAGGAAAAGAGAAAGAAACAAAAGCAAAGGTTTAACTATTATCATAAATATAACATTACAAAGCACTATGTGGCAACCTGAATAACACCTCAATGCCACTGCAGATACCTGAGTTACTAAAAATTTTAGCTCATTTTCTTGTGTGAAACCTACAGCATACATACCATGATATCGTAGGACAGCTTATCGGGCAATGTACGGAGTCGTTCCTGAAGAGCCTCATAATCACTCTCCACCTTCTTCCTGTTGATAAATTCATGTTGATTCAATTTCCTATCTACAGTAAAGAGTTAATATTTTCCTGATAGTAATTCAACAACACTCAAAAAATACAGAAAAATAAACTATTTTACTTTTAAACTCATACAGTTGATAGATTAATAACTTATTTATAAAAGACTTGGGATGATATAATTATTAGATTATTTTAGAATAACATCTAGATAATTTTAGAATAATGTCAAGATTATTTTAGAATAACATCTGTTAAAACAGGGACGTGGTTATTTTAGATTGTGCACGTCTCTTTCTAAACTGAATTCTTAACAGTGCAAAAAATCTGTTCTCTCACTGGGATCTGGCATATCTCATTCCATGTTAAAGTTCAATGGTTATACCACCATCAGTGTTCAGAACAGTAACTGAAAATCCAGTTTATACTTCATAAGAGGCAAATTCTTCCAAGCATCACTTGTAATAACAAAGTTGTGACCTTGACTTGAGCTGACAGAAATGGGCAAAATTTTAATTCTGACTTTTATGTGAACTTAATGCTCCTACCAAGAGTCAACACTCCTAAAAGATGGCCTGACCCCCAGGACTGTCACATCTTCAATCCCTGACAAGGGACAATCCAGGTGAGGAACATCCCTTCTGCTGCTTCTCTATCCAAAATCTAAGGCTCATGCTACATGTTGCTACCCAGAAATGGCTTGGTGAACTTTGACAAATGATTCCCATGGCAGACACCCGGCTCTTCAGAGGACTTTGCAAGATACAGCATTTCAATTGCCGATGGGATTTTCCTTTGTGTGAAAAACAAGCAACTGTGCTCCCTCTAAAAAGGCCTTCTTCTGTGAAAACATTCTTAAATTCAGGAGGAAAAAGTCTTTTCTTAATGGACCATTGTCATTCTGAAGATGGTCAGAAATCATCAGCTCCTGAACGAAGTAGCTGGCATCTAAGTGTCAGGTTTGATGATATTGTTTACTTGTACTTCAAAATAGTAAATATATATATGGTAGTAAATTCTGCAATAAAAGGCAACTGAAAACACAGAGCAACAGACTTAACAACGCTGACCCGAGATGCAAATTACAGGTTTTCTGAGGATGATTCAGGAAAGCAATCTATAAATGTGCTGGAAAATGAATGTCACAGTTGATAACACAACTCTCAAAATACTATCATTGATTTTCTTAGATTCACAAGTAGAATGAAATCTTCTTCAGCATTCGTTACGAAGAATTATCTGATACTCCTACATTTTGACTCATTTGCTTCCAACAGTTGAACTTTGCTGTAATCATCCTACTTTAAACCTGGAGTACTTAATATTTTAAGTTGCTGAACTAGTTCCGGGGGAAAAAAAAATAATAAAAATCCAGTTTTTATGCCACTTGGACATTAAAACCATATTCCACATAACTGATTTGCCAAAGATGATCTCTGCTGCTTTGGTTTGACAGCAGATTTTTCCCAGACATTTTAGGCAAGTTTCTCTGTCCACTGCCCATACCAGAGTGAAAATGTAATTTGCTTCCTTCAAAGAGGAAGGACAAACTCAAGAATCTTAACAAAATTCACTAAGACAATTTTTTGGGGGGAAACAATAGAATGACACCTTGGTGTCAACAGTAACAAAAATTTTCCTAATGGTATTTACAGAATCCAGTCTTTGCCTCACAGTGATTTGAGAAATGGACACTGATGGACTCCAACCACCTGCTGAAAAAACAACCCCCAAGCCAAAAGCCTTGCCCATGTCTCAAACGCAAAGAGAAGACTCGACAGGATGAGAATGGTATGACAATCTCCCCAGTCACAGAAGGATTAAACGCTCGCATTGTTCCATGGCCAAAAGTCACTCAACATTTCTTCATTAATATGAAAAGAAGATACTGCCTTTAAGGTCTGACTGCTGCCCATTCCTGAATGATCTGATTAGGGTACAGGAGGAATCTCTTGCTACAAAAGCTGGTTTGCTTTACTGAGTAAACTCTGCCTCTTTCTTCAGTGGGACTGCTGCCCTTTGCCGATCAAACTTCCACCATGGGAAGCTCTGGAAGTGCAGCCACATCCTGAACCGGACCATCAAGATTAAGACAGTGAAAATCAATCCTTTTAATTAATTGGCCTGAAAGAGCATTCCTTAAGGAAGGAAGCTGACCTCCCTTTTCACCCACAGCTGATGATCAAGGGAGCTCTGGGGCATGCCAGCACTAGGCTCAGTCCCCATACACAATGAAGAACCAAAGCAAACAGGGAGGATGGATATTGGGACTCCAGCAAAGAACATGTCCCTAGAAGGGGAAATGCATGGATAGATGTTTGATCCAATACCAGAGCCATTATTGAATTCATGGCTTTAGAAATATACTTTTCAAAAGATGAAAAATAAAATAATGTAATGGAAATATACTGAAGATGAGCATTTTCAAACCCTATTGTTATTCACCCAATTCTATTTAACAGTCTTGTGTGTCACTGACTACTTAAAAGGTCTTAGACGAACAAATTACTCTGTTGAAACAAGAGCACTCAGCTCTTGCACAATCAAGATCTAAAAGGGGTACTAAATTTTAAATAATTTTTTATAAAGATTGTATGGATGCTGTATAAACTGCTTTTCTACATAAAAGAGATCAGTAAGTTAGGTTTTCCTTTTACCATTCTGTGCCCAAACCCCTCGAGTTCATGGGGCTGTGGACAGAGTTCGCATAAAAGCAAACATGAGCAGCTCCTCCTTCCACAGCCAACTCCCCCACTTCACTCCACAAAGCTCGGCCATTTTTATAAGAGGAAATAATTGGCACAACTTTACAAACATTTCCAAATCCGTGTATATTGTAAGGCTTTCTGTCAATTAGTTTATTTGGGAAAAATACTGTCTCTTGGTTAAAGATTTTCACACGGGACCAAATTGGCACCGACAAGGCAAAGCTCCTGAGAAAGTAGGTGTGCTAGGGATATTCTGCCTGACTTCACCACAGCAACACCAGTAGGCAATATTTCCCTTATTGAAAATTAATGCAGTCTCTGAATTTTAAACATAAATGAAACGTATTAGTTTTAGATTATTTTGCGAGCCAATAGTCAGAATTTAATATGATGATGTGTATAGATTGCCTTGATTTTTTTCCTCTTATCCAGTGCTTGCAGCCTATGTGCATTTAAACTAAAAACATTTGATACACACTAAATATAAATTATTTGCTTGGAGATCTTTCAGGCATGAAGAAAAAGCCTCTTAAAATAAATTTAAAATATTATATGCTTGATGGTGTATAACCAAAGGTTTAATCTCACCACTAAAGGGGCAGTTGCTGTGATTCTGCAATAACCCTGCAGACAATAATCAAGACAGCTCCTGTTGTTCTCTCAGTAAAATCATGGTAAACACAGCATGGATATATTGTAATTTGATATCTGTAAGATCAACTGTTATATCTCACACTAACTCATAATATAAGATTTCATTCACCATTAAATGTACATTTTCCTCAGATGCCATAGAAAACTGTTATTTACTAAACATATTTTCTATTAACCATAGATTGCCAACAGAGAAAGAAGTGCCCAGAGATAATTTTTTTTACACAACAAACCATTTCTTTCTAAGCAATACAAACTGATCTTTATCACATACTTACCGGGGGAGGGGGGGGGGGGGGGGGACCGACCGGGGAAAAATTACTTTCACATGTTTATGGCCCCCGGGGGAGGGGGGGCGGAATTTTCTTCAT
>JANIJG010025043.1:0-22290 GCA_024611175.1 Megaceryle torquata | reverse complement strand
CTCATCCTTCATAGTAAGCAATCACGGTCCAGTCATCATGCGGTGGGGGCGGGGGGGGGGGGGGGGGGGGGAGGTAACGACCAGGGAAACATTACTTTCACATTGTTATAGCACTCGAGTGAGGGGGAGCAGAATTTTCCTACTTGCTTCATAGGTAGAAAGAAAAGAAGAATTAATTCTACCCTGGGAGTACCTTTTCACCAATCAGGCAAATTCAGCATTCATCCCACAAGGTTATTTGGGGAAAAACGATGAATGAGCTGGGTACTTAAAACACAAATATAAACACTAAGGCTCAGTGTATTTGTGATTTAAAGCAACAGTATCAGTGGATAATGCATACATTTTAAAGAGGCCCCACTGCAACAATTCCCAGCTATCACTAACTACAACCCCCAAAGCAAGCTTGCAGGACTTGGCTATCATTAGAATAAATAGCAATACTTTACTAAAATATAACTAGGTTACTCATCAGTATTTTAGGCATATAATCAAAGATTTTTCCACTTACCAGTGCTGGATTTTTTCTTGGCAGCTAGTGACCACCTGTCATTAAAACAGATAACTACTCATGAAAAAACAAGGCTAAGCACACAGCTGCAATGTCAATGCATCAGAAACTAGAACAGTAGCTTTACAGATTTGGTGCTGTCTCAATACACATTTTTATTTGTCAGTGCAAAGGCATGTGAATGGGAGTTCTTAAGCAGCACACTTTATCACACACACTAATGCAGACTGATAACCACAGAAAAAAATTACAGCTTTTCAATTCATATTTTGGTACAATACCTGCTCCATAACTATTAGGTGACACACGATAGAAGATAAGTAGTAGTTTGTGCAATCTGCAGATCTATTTTCAGTGTTACATGTTTGCAGAATAAGAAAACAACATAAATTATAGCAAGACATCAATGTAACTTCCATACTCAGTCTTTAAAGAACAAAAACAAATGAACCCCACAGCACCAAGAACATCTTTTCATTTATCAGTACATCAAAAATTGTTTCCACTGGCCATTTTGATCTGAAAAAGCACAGATTAACTTTGTAATGTTTAAATACAAGGATATTTAACACTATTATTGGCTGCTGACTTCCCTTCTGTTCTTTCAAAAAACCCAAAAGTTTTAATCTGGATATTTCACTTATTTATTTATGCCATGGGTTTTCCCAAGAAATCCAAAATCATTTACAAAATTAAATTCGTTGTTAAAACGAATCACATTTTTTTTTCTCCTTTTTTAACTGTGTTTTTTTAGACTATGTAGAAAATAGCAAACAGACAAGATGCTGAAACCTGTGACCTTCTCTGCCGTAATTACGTGGAGATTTTGTCTTTCAAAACATATTCTGATCTCTGAATAATGGTTACCAAAAATATAATACAAACAATTTCATTCAATTATATGAAATGCAATGAAGCCATGAGGCAATTAAATATGTCTAGACATCTTCTGAATATAAGCATTTTCTAGATTTTTTTTTCCACAAATTTCACTTTCCTATAGCCAAAATAATGCTAACATTTGAAAGCAATTAATGAGAAAATTTGCAGAGAAAACAATAACATACATTCAAGTACCACTGAAATCACTGGAGCAGATAATTCTTTTTTTTTTTTTTTTCCAAACAACAGAACAGAAGACAATTTTTTCTTTAGTTACCATATATGCAGCTATTGCAGAACAGATCTCAGACCCCGCACTTTCTACTCATATAGGATTAAATAAAATCAGGACTACTTTGCGAGCTAATAATTCTTTAAACAAAGTACTTAACTGAAAAGGATCAGCTCTACATTTGTGATTATGCTGTTTCATAATCCATCAGGAAATTCAGGCAGGTAGCTGGTCCTGAGTGAGCCAAGTTTAAATTTATCGTTTGCTTTAAACTCCTATAAAACAAATGCCTAGCAAATATTTTCCTTAATGTGCAAACTAAGTGTTTTTTTAAGGTTAAGGGTAAATATAGAGACTTCTACAGGACATCAACTCAGAAATTTAATTAATACTATGAATATTGAGCCCATTTTAACAGTAAAGTTTCCTTAAAAGGTGCAAATCCCATAGCGCAGCAACGTTTGGAGGCAATGCTAACACACAATGGAGCCCACCACTAACAAGTCAGAGCCTATACTATCAACACCCTTCATTCTTTTAGATGTGGTAGTGATTGTGAAGCACACGACATAATTAAGCATCCAAGAATGCATATGAAATCCTTTAAGAAAGTTTGGGTTTAATTGCCCCGTTACAGATGAAGATGGAAAAGACGGGAAGCTTTCCATTCCCAATACATGACTTTCCATGCATGAAGTGAGCTAAAAGCACAAAAAGAAAAGCCCTGCAAACCATAAGAGCAGCATGTTCATTAACCTCTACATGATAATCCGTCCGTAGCTGCATATTAACTAGTTACATATTCATAATCATTTACATTATTTAGAGGCCCTTCTAAGAAAAATTCCAGGCTATATCTATTAGCCACAATGTGAAAGGTTACAAAAGATAGTCTATTTAATGTTTCCAGGAAGCTTTTTTAATTAGTAAATATGTAAATTTGGCACATATGCTTTTTCTATCTTTAAAAAGTAGTCCATCACTAAACCAGCATAAGGGCATACGCTGTTTCCATCGCCCTTTATCCTCTTAAAAAAAAAAGAAAAAAAAAAAAGAAAAAGAAAAATCAATAACACAAATCAATTTTAATTTAATTCTTCTTCTTTGATATAATCTCTCTTAAAGGGATACTAAAGGGTGGAACCAACAACAAACCTTTTCGTTTCAGTGACCAGCATAAAATGAGATCTTTTTACAGAAGTGCTAAAATATGCCACCTTAAAAATGTTTTCAGGCTGCACTTCTGGAACTGAACTCTATTAAAAAAAAGTAGAGAGAATAAATATTGAAAAACAGATGGAGATCAATTATGCATATGTCCTTTATTAGGTCAGTCCCACTGTTTGGATAACAACTGGTCTTATCACAGCAAAGAAACAAATAGATAAATAAACAAATCTTTGATTCTTTGCCTTTAATCAAACACAGGAAAATCATTAGTCTATCTTCCACACATCATTTATATCCAGAGTTACAATTAAAGGATGAAAATTCCTTTCAAGGAAAATAAAATAAATGACCTGTTTGTTTGTTCATTTGAGCTCATTTTGTCTGAACACCACGTGCCACCACCTATGCATCACTTTTAAGACATCGTAGTGGAAGTGGTATCAATAAACTCTAAAATCTCCCCTTTCAGGCATAAAAATGCATGAATTTGTGAATGCATGTGGTTACCAGTGGCTTACCTGCATACTAAAATATTTATTAAGCTACTCTTGCAGCAAACTTAACATTACCTAATCATAGCTCTAGTTATTAAAACAGGATCCACTCTCAGAAAACACATTCCATAGTCTTAAAAGAAAGCAAATAGGCAAACTCCTTGATTCATTCCTTCCTTCCAACAGCAACTAGTTAAAATTTAGTGCTTCTCAAGCCCCTGACCACTCAGAGCCACACTTGGGAGCTCCATGAGTGGCCCCCTGGGACAGCCCTGCAAGAGCACATCTCTGTGCGTGTAACCCAAAGGGTAATTCTTTCTGGATTAAAAACCAAAGTGTTAATGCAGGAGATTACACCTTGGTTCTGCTCTCATCACTGACATGCTGAGCTATTTAAAGGGAACCATACATTGCTGCTTTGGGGGAATCAGCAGTCACAGCAGAGAAGAAAGACCAGCTTTAGACCTACCACCTCTTCCCAGGTGTCCCCCAATCTGAACACAGGGCAGCCTGCAGGCTAATGACTCCAAATCACCCCCACAGAACTTGCATCATACAGCCAGAAACTTCATTCCCTGTCTGAAGGCAGAAAATTACTTTGGTCTGCAACACCTTCTCTCTTTCCAAACTATCTATTTATATTCCACCTTCTCTTCCATGAATTGAAGTGTACAGCACTTTGGAAAAAGACTGCACAGATTTTGCAGGCTGAGTGACTCAACCACTAACAATGGTCAGGACCAGGGCTAGAAACAGAAGCCAGACGTCCTGACGCAGCAGTCAAGCATTACGATCACTTGCCATGTTTCCTTGGCAATGAAGACAGGTGAGAAGAATGCTGCAGCATGAATCTGACTCTTACCTGTGGGTCTCTAACCTGTTCCACATTAGCCCACCTTTCCCCAGCAGGTCCTCACCCTCAATGTACAAGGGCACCTCTTTCCTTCCACCTCATTTTTCCCTACCTGTTGCTTCTGCACATGCTCCCATTACTAATAGCTGAATATAATTCTCTGTGGTGCTTCTGATTATCAAGGTGGTGCACAAATAGTTTTGCTCTCCTCTCCAGTCCACGACTATTGTTTTATTCAGGTAGTTCTCCAAGGCAGAGTGCATGCATGCCAACGTCTCTCTCTACTAAGCAGCCAGGCACTGCCTACAAAGGTGATAGTTTTAGCACACGGAGGGTAATTCTCTCTCTCATCTGTTCTGAACAGCAATAAGGCATGCTGCCAAGTCAGAATTTTATTTATGTCTCAGCTCATGAAAAATTATAAACAACAGAGCTGATGCTGGTGTCATCTGCAAACTGTTTCAGGTACCAATGCTAAACCTCCTGTATCTGAGTCACCCAGTTATGTTCAAGTATAAAGAACTAGAAACTGCTATTTTTCAGATGAAAGTTAAACTCAACTAAAATGATGAAAATAAAAATGCCCCATTGGATTAGGAAGAGTTCCTAGATGAATGAGAAGCTCTTTCCACACTTATGAGTATGAACGTGGGAATATGCAGCATGGCACAGGAGCAAAGCTTCCATTTAAACAAATCACAAGTTAGGCATCGAAGAGGCCACGTGTGCTGTTTCTACACACACACTTGAGTACTTTGCTTCAAAACCGTGGATCACAATCTGGCTGGTCTTCTGAAATTAGAAGCTAGAGACAAAGATCTAATCCCAGCTCTGACTCTATTGCTTCTATATGGCCTTGAGCAAATCACAACCTCTCAGTCTACATTTCTTCATCTGCAAAATGGGGATAATAGTATTAACCTACCCACCTCAGAGTGTTTAATGATGATTAATTAATGTGAGAAAAGCACTCTAAAGATGTAAGAGCACTATATAAGTGATAAAGCATTATTTACCACTTGAAAAGTAATCTGAATAAAATCAGATATGCAAGTAATTTGTTTACATGTAGCAATAATATAATTTGTGACTATTTAATCTTGAATTAGTCTCACTTTAAACATCCCTTTCAATCACATTTCCAGTTACTTAGGGAAAATGACAGTATGGAATACTTTTTGTGGAAGCAGAGCGAGTAATGAGGTGGTAATTAAAGTAAGGGTCTAATAAAGTCTAAACCCAATCATCTGCCTTGAAGAGACTGTCCCTGCCATGAGGGACTGCATAAATATCTCAGCCCTCGATCCTTGGTTCTGTTGCTCAGAACCTTCCACGAACCACAGCGGAACCGTATGCTGGATTTCCAAAAATGCACATCCACGTCTGCAAGGCTCATGATAAATCCAAGACAATTTCCGCTACTGACCTAATTCAGATGACTCCAACTCTGCACAGTTTTAACTGCTTAGCCTTCAAGTATTTACTGCAGTTGACACACGCACACAAGTTGCCTCCATCTGTAAATGTTTGCAGTATCAAAACCCACTCTGCCATGCAACTCATGCATGAGATTTCTCAGTCGCACCTCCAAACCCTAAAAGTTTACCAATGAAATAACAGAGAAATAACAGTTCACAATTATGACTTTACATTACAGAAGCACACTAATGGGTGGTCAAATATTTAATCATCTCTCGGTAACGAGGATGTAACAAGCCACACGCAGAATAAACATTTAAAAAGAATTTTCTTTTTTTTCCTCTAGGAAATGACACAGTACTTGCCTAAAACACAGCAATCACTGATGGAGAAAGACAGAATTAACATTTGCACAATTGTTTTTCCTAGAGCCCCATTTTCAATCAAAAAAAAAAAGAAATAAAACTATTAAAAGTTCTTCAGTCTGTTGGCACACTCTATGATCTAATGGAAAAGGAAGAAAGCATTTCTGAGTTCTCATATTCATTTATTAAATCATATTACTCAAAACACTACATTTCAACAAATTATTAACATAAATCCCCCTTTGGGTGGAAACTTTTGCCTTTTGAAGAAATGTGTTTGGGAAGAATACCGAAGGAAAAGAGAGATTGAAATAAATTTGAATTGTGGCGAATGTTTCTTTCTAAAGGAAAAAATCTTATTTAAAAACAGAACCAGAACCTTTCTCTATAAGCAGACACAAGTGGGTCTCTCAGTTTTGCAGAAAAAAAAAGTAGTAGTACATGGCTATTATTTATCAATGAATAAAAACTAAGTTCTGACCAAAATGATTTTCAGGAGCTTAAAAATTCTACTTAAAACATCTAGGTATTGTAAAGCAGACAGAAAACGTCTCATCTTTTCGTCGACAGCTGAGAAATTCTGCCCTCTCAAGGTTACTTTACACTGTTGATTGCTGCTGTGGTTGTAGGTCATGGAGACAAATAACTTCCAGTAACCCTGCACGGCACACATGAGCACAGCAGCCCCACTCCCCTGCGACGGACAGGCAGGGTCAGCTCACAGGAGCCAGCACCCTTCTTCCTCACCATGGGTTCCCAACACCTCTCTATAATGTTTGCCAGTCCCCTTTGGGAGTCATTTCAACCCACAAACCCAGCAAAAATCCCAAAGGTAAGCAGGACATTTTCCACTGAGTAGGTTTAATTGGCTCGGAATCAACTGAACTGGTAGAAGTGAGGAACAAACTGGAGTGAAGTGTCATCTTTCCCAGGTAGTAAGTCAGTATCCATGTCATGTAACTTCACCTTGAGACAGAGCTAAGAAGCTTGTAACTTAATATTCTAGCTTACTTCAGGTAAACATATTCATATGACTATACCACAACCAAGCTAGCTGAGGTACGAACAGAAGCATAGAACTCCCACAATCTAACTTAACAAGCATCTCAAGCAGGTTTTGCAAGCTTTGATATAGCCTGTGGTGCAACAACTGTGCTGCCAGCAATACCCAAGTTAACTAGCTTAAAACTGACGTGAGTCATGGCACCTGCCTCACAGACATACCTACCTTCAGGCTGTGTGTGGTTCAACATTCACCAGCAGTCCTGACTAAACTAGTCCTTGTCCCTCCCTGTCTCCAGATACTCGGTTCCACCATCTTATCCTCCTGACCCCAACATAATCTGCTGGCAGAACTTTGTGATGCTGCACAATCAACCACATCAGGGAAGCATGGAGGCTAAAAAATAATCCAGGAAGCAAAAAAGCAGCAGAAAACACACAGTTGTTTTTAAGATCGGTCCCACCCCAGGTCACTGAGTAGTGCTAAAAGGCAAAAACAAGCAGTCAAAAAGCTCCTAAGATTAAAATGCTTTCAGCAAATTGAAGTCATCTCCATCCTGGATAAGTCGTGTGATTGTTACTGAAACTTTTGAACAAGTGACTGAGACTGTTGCTCACAGTAACTTGGTATGAGCACAGCCA
Source organism: Megaceryle torquata (assembly GCA_024611175.1). Classification (NCBI taxonomy): domain Eukaryota; kingdom Metazoa; phylum Chordata; class Aves; order Coraciiformes; family Cerylidae; genus Megaceryle; species Megaceryle torquata. The sequence goes on along the minus strand of JANIJG010025043.1, from coordinate 14,720 downwards.
CGGCTCAAAGGGCCAGTCTAGTCTCACTCATCGCTGGCCCTGCATTTCCCCTGCCACACTTGGGCTGGCATCTGACAGACTTGCCCATTTGAGAATAAAGTTGACACTCTTTAAGCTCTTTTGGGAATAGTTTGACTTTAATTACCATTAACCCCCCCCCCCCATCCCCCATCCTAGTCACTATATAAACTAGTAGGCATTGAATTCATATTAATAGGAACACAGACAAATATTGACTACAAAAAGTAAAAGTGATGATCAATTAGCACCAGACAAGCAATAAGTATTACATTGAAAGCTTCCAGGTAATGACTGAATTAGTCCTTTTACTTGAAAGCAGCACATAAGAAAACATTATTGGAACCCACCAATACAAAATAAAAGCAGTGGACTGGGTAGAGTGCATGTTATCTCAGGTTTCTGAAGAGGCAATTGTTCAGGACCTTTTAAAAAGGAATATGGCAAACAAAGCTTTAGGTAGGTCCTTTTAAAAAGGAGCACGTCAAACCAAGCTGCAGATACTCTTTAATTTTTTTCAGTTACTGTGGAAAATAAAGTCCTGCTGCCCTGGTGTCTCAAACGCAGGTGTTCTCTAGATTCTGTCAGTTTGGATGTAAGCTGGGAAAAGTGCAGTACCACGGGAGACACTGCTGGAAAGCACACTGAACCTCATCTGCTCAGACTGCAGGCAAGCAGTTCCAGATTCCCAGAAGCTCCTGCAGCACCATGAAGGGGTACAAGACCCTGCTTAGCCTAGCTGCTCTTTTTCAGACTGCAGGAAAAGCTTTAAAGCTGCCAAGTTGCCGATTTCATAGCACAGATATTACTTGAAAAAGACTTGAACAAAAGCAGCCAGCCCCAGAAGTAACTCATGTAAGAAAACATTTCCAGTTTAGGATTCTGTGATTTATTTCCCCATAGCCCACTTACAAGTTGTTTAACTGTTTAAAACCTCAAGATCTTGAAAACAATTTGGAAACTAAGATCATACAGCTCCACCATTTAAATTCATAAAGATTAAGACTATGTCATAATACCCAGTGGCCACTGAATTACGGTAATAGCTGCACTAAATCTAATTGTGCTTTGCTGTCATGATGAGTGACAGAAGAGTCGCTTTCTTGTCCTAATTTTATTTATTTATTTTCCTTTTAAGAAAAAGTGATTCTCAGTGCAATACCAAAACAAAAACCCAAAGAAAAAATCCCCAACCCCACATATTGCCAGCTAACACTGGAATCCTTTAGATCCTCCATGCCTGTGTTTGCACTCTACAAATGTCTCTTGGGTCTCACTGGTTCTGTAATTTCTCTCGTTACGTGTATCTTCATTGCATTGCTCAGAAACTACAGAACATATCAGCCCACTGCAAATTCACTGTCTACACGAGTCTTAACAAATCATACAGCTCTGCCTTGTCAACTGCCCATCAGTTAATAACCCCATCCCATTGGATTGCAGGAATAAATGTATATCAAACATTACATGTGAATGCAGGCTCTAGAGCATGAGAATTTGCCTATTTAAATATTCATTTTATAATTCCTGTACTAACTTGCAATAGACTTAATGCAGTATTTTCAGCTAACATATATTGCTTTTGCAAGTAATCCATGATACAGACATTATATTCTTCTTACAGAAATATTCCAAACTTTACAGAGGCACTGTGCTTCCAATGATGGTCTTTATCATGAAAATTACTAGATATTCTTCTGTAATTTATCCCCAAGATACACATTCTAAGACCTGTTTTTATACCAAGTGCCTTTAGTGGGAGCACTCAAAATTGCTTTTAACAATTTGGTCTTACTATCACTACAAATTAACAAGATGAAATCTGTCCAACAGGAAGCAGTCCTAAACAAGAATTAATATTACTTTTCACCAGGGGTCCTCAACCTGGAAGTTGCAGCTTCAATCAGATTAAAGATAGAAAGTCATGAGCATCCTGTTCTTTTCATATTTTTAAAAAGGAAGGAAGCATCAGTTCACGTGTTCTCCAGAGCAGGTCTTCAGCACTTAAAAGCTCAAACTCATAGCTAAACCAGGGCTGTACAATGGCCTGGCCATTAATCAACCGTGATTCAAATATTATCTTTAAGTCCATGGATAGGTAACACTGTATTTCACTATCACACCAAAGCCTTCAGACTAAGGGGGATAAATAGGTTCCTTTATACTTGATCAGGCATCCCTGGAACTGCACAACATTCACAGTAATTAAAAGAAATCTATGTGGCTGCTTAAATGCCAGTATATAGAGATACAGTTCTGGCTAAATAACTTTAGTATTTGTTATGATGCTCTTACTAAGATTACTAGTTTACCAAGGTACTGGATAACTAATTCTCCATTACCTTTGTGCTAAGACCAAAACACGAGCCTTCAAACTTCAGCAATTTTGCAGGAAAAAAATACGATTCTCTGAAAAGAGGCGACTGAAATGGAAAGACCTCCTCCATCTTAAAATACAACATTTTGTAGCTGAAAATACTGCTGTAATCCAATTATATATATGCATCGGTAGAGGGAATGTCTACTACATCTTCATCCTGACACTCCATTGTAACCAAGATACGTAGTTCTTTAGTGTAATTTCATATTCAAGCTGAACCTTTCTTTTTTTTTTTTTTTTTTTAGCCAATTTGCAGAAATTATGTAAAGGTTCCTTATGATAAAATACAATTTTGGTACATCAGCCTAACACAGGCTTAATTAATGGTCCCCTGGGCCTCTTTTCCACTGGAGCAGATCTGTTTAAGAAGAGTCTTAAACTTGCTTACAGAGGGGTCTGATCATGAACTGGGAATCATTCTATATGGTTATAACAGACATCCACTTACATATTAGGCCTGACTGACACTAACATGCCAGAGAAATTATTCTTCAACAAATTCTACCACTTTGAAAATTAACTGAAAGAACGCAAGCAGATGAGCTACTACTAAAAATTATCAGTATAATGTGTTACTATCCACGCAGAATGGACGACACGGGGTGTTTCAGCAGATCCCTCTTACTGTCCGTGCATGTGAATGGTCAGTTGGTTAAGTAGATGTTTTAGTAAGCCAGAATGCTATTCAAAAGTAGGCATGTTTTGCACACACGATTCCAGGCAAGGCACATTTTTCCACCACGGATGCATTACTCAATTCTCTTACCCTTAACTAAAGCAGCGTGTAACAAAGCAATACACACTGGAGCAAAAGCCCTCTGTTACACCTCGGGAGCTCTAATGTGCATCTTGGAAGCAGCTTTAAATTTTAACCACAAGAGGAAAACAAGCAGAAAACGTGAAAGGTGGGCAGGCTGGGCAAACGTACTTTGTGCCAATAATACACAGAGCACAACCACGAGTTCCGCAGTGACTCCTGCACTCCACTACAAGGCTGGGTGGGACCTATGAGCCCCAAACTGTACTCGTTAAATTAGCAGGGTCCACTTGCCACAGATCCTGAGCATTACCTGCAGGATACGGGATGCCCAGTGTGGAGATCTGCCGCTGGAACCTGCCTTTGAACTCTGAGGATCACGTCGGCAGAGCAGTTTGGCTCTACCCAGTCAAATGTAGCGGACTCCATCCATTTCAAATGTTTTTTAAAGCAAGTCATGAACAACTCATTTTTGGAACAGCTGCTCTTCAAGCTGGCAGCCAAGACGGCCTGGTTCGGGTGCAAACTGGGCCTTGAGCCCACAGGGGCCTACCTGTGAAACCGTGTTCTAAAAAGGTGCTTGACTGGGAAAAAAAACACCACCAAAACCAAAAAAAAAACCCAAACCCAAAACACACATAGAAGCTCAAAGAGGGTGAAAAAAAAAGCGTGGAGGGGAGAGCTGCTTACACACGCTTCGCGCTGACGTCACCGTAACGGTCTGCAGGGCGCACGAGGGCAAGGCCCGCGGGAGCAGAGCGCAGAGCGCGCGAGGGCAGGCCCGGCCGCCCGCACCGGCCTGGCTCCCGCTACCTCCCGGCCAGCTGCCCGGCGGCTGACGCTTGAAAGCGCCACCGCTACCGACCAGCTAGCGGAGCTCCGCACGCCTCCCAGTGCCACCGGCTGCCGGGAGAGCTCCGGCCTGACCTTCTCCAGAGGGTGGGGGGAACCCAGTGGCTCCCGCCGGACCCGCCACGACCGGCCTTCAACGTCCAGCTGTGACGTCAGCGCCGTCACGTGCCCGCCAGCCGCACGCAGGCCCCGGCCCGTGTCGCCCGGGGGCCGATCCTCCACACCCCCCCCCTTCTCCAATACGCTCCCCCCCAGACCCGGGGGAGCCATCCCTCCGCGCCCCCCCCAAGCCCCGGCCCGGCCCAGCCCGGCGACCCCGAGCCCCCCGCCCGCAGTCCCCTCCTCAGGCTGCGGCCCGGCCCGGCGGCCTTGGCCTTTACCTTCTCGTGCTCCTGGCGGAGGCGGCCCACCAGCGCGGGGCTTAGCGGCGAGGCGCCGCCGGGGGCCTCCATGCCCGCCGGGCCGGGCCGGCAGTCTCTGAGGGGGCCGCTCCGCGGCGCGGAGGGGGCGGCGAGGGGCAGAGACGGCCGGGCCGGGCCGGGCCGATCTCCTCAACAGGGCGAATGAGTCCTATAGAAATGTTTGTGGAGGGCGAAGCGCCGGCTCCAGAGCCGCATCCACGCGGGGGCCGCCGCCGCCTGGGCCCGGGGCGCCGCTGCTGGGGGAAGCATCTCACACTCGCATTCTGGGCCGCGCCGCCGCCTGGGCCCGGCTGCCGCTGACGCCGGCGGGCTGGGAGAGCGCCGGCAGCTCGGTGCCGGCCGCCGCCTGCCGCCGCCTGCCTGCTGCACTCTGGGTAGCCAGCCGGCCCGCCGCGCCCGCGGGAGGCACCCGGCTGCGAGCCGCGAGAGGCGGGCGCTCCCCACCCCCTGCCCGGCCCGGCGCCGCTGCCCTGACGGCTCCCCCCGCCGCCGCGGCGGGCTGAAAGCGGGGGGCACGGCTGCTGCCGCGCGGCCCCCCCCCCCCCCGGGGAGCGATGGGCGGCCTCCTCGGGGGCACGGCCTGTGCCTCTGCCCGCCGCCCCGGCCTGGCAGCTCCCGGGTCCCCGCAGCCTGCTGCCCCGGGCCCACGCTTGTGTGAAACACGGGCCAGGGGTACACAGGCCTTCGGTTCAGAAAATCGAACCACCTGCTGTCAAGCCTTTAGGTCGGCGTAGAGTAAAGCCAGCTATGTGCAGACACAGAACAGTATGGCATTTATAACAGGGAGGTGGTGTCACAGTAACTGATCTCAGAGCTTGCATCGTCAAGCCAGCTGACAGTGAATAAACAGTAGGCCGCTATGACCTGAAGGATTGCAAAATTTTTTATATTCAGTGAAATCACTCAGAGCAGTGTTTGGCTTGCCTATGTGGAAAAGCTGCTTACAGGAGGCGAGTGGCAGACAGCCGCCCTCAGAGTACCACAGAGCAATTTGTGTGCAGTAAATTCATCAGCTAATTTCACAAGTGCCATTCAGCATGTCCGAAGTAACTCATTGGTAATGGAATGGATAACAGCAAGCTGGATCACAGCACCACGGAAGACCTGAGTGACTTCACACGGTGTTTGTTCGTTCGGCTGCTGCAACACTACAAGGTGAATTTTAACTCCTACACACTAAACACCGTGTACATCGGTGAATTCAACACCAGACAGCCCTTGTATTTCCTGCCGTACCTTTCCCTCGAGTGAGCAGGGGTTTGTGAACACCCAACAGAAACATTTGCCAGAGGAGCAAAGGGGTTTACATTTACCAGGCACCAGCAGCACTATCATAAGGTGCATCTTCCCCATGTTTAGATCAGGGATTTCCTTCTGCAAAAGAAAAGACACTTCATGAGCAGCACTAACTCAGCATGCACCAGAAGCAACTGTTTGTGTTTTATACATGACATAGAATGTGCTGTGCGCTTCTCTAAATCCAGGTTCCCATCCCCCTTAAAGACCTTGTTAAAACTCTACAGATGAGGAATTTAGAAACAATTTTCAAAGCATGGTTACTCAAGCTGGAAGTGAGCTTTAGCCAGGCTTTAATACAGCTTCCAATATTGCAAATAAAAATTTGCAACCGCAGCTGGGTAGTTTGGTTTATGAAATAACTACATCCATAATCTTCAAGAATAATTGAAAGTTAGCTAAAATCTCTGGCATGCGTTTGTCACTGAGAGATTCTGGAGCCTCTGAACGGACGAGAGATGTCTACATACTGTCATCAAAAAACAGCTCACCAGCAAAAGAATAACTCCAATTTAAATAGGATATACAAATCTTGTGATCCTTCTATATGCTCATAGTAAGTAAATTCCAGCCCGCTTAGAGCCTCTGCCAAACTTTTCTCCAGTTAACAGGGCTCGCAGAGGAGATACTACAGATACAGCTCTAGTTTGATTCTATTTCATCTCAATTCTATTGGAGGACAAACCAGATGCACAACACGGATATAAATCTTATTTAATCCTTTAATTTTTTGCCTAATATTAAAAAAAAAGGGGGGCACTTAACTAACAAGAGGAGCCACAAAGTAGGATTTTTATATCACAAGACACAATTTTCTAAGTAGACTGTAAAGGCATCCTATAGTTTCTCATTTCCTGTTCCAAAGACTTTGCCATTTCACACGCCACTAGTACATCATTTAGTCACTAAACCTGTTGTGTTGAAGACTTCTGACAGTTGGCCAAACTGAGAGGCTACATCATTATCAGACTAATGACTGTATGCAGTCATTTGTACGGATGATAGTATGGAATAATTTACTGGATCCTTTTGTACGTTTTGGTTTTCATCTGCCAATGAAGAAATGTTCTAATCGTGACAAACAGATGGGACACGGCCTTTGCCAAAGAGGAGCACAAAGCCTGTCTGTGGGTCACATCCTTTTGAACTTATAACCTGTAGAAAACCATTGTAACCAGTGAAACTATGGAATATAAAATAAATCACATAAAAATGTGGCCTTCTTAGCTACAGAATTTTGTTTACTTATTTAGTACATTAAATTTTTGAGATGCCCTACCAGATGATTTTCATAAGACCTCAGGGGAAACTCTGGAGAACTCTCTGTAATTAAGGGAAAGGCAAATAAGCAAAGCATACATGTTCTCTTGTGTGTGGATGGCTTAGCAGTCAGCAGTTACGCCTGTACCGTAGGCCAAGATGTGGCTGCTGGCAGAGCTCCTGCCAGAACACAAGCTAGCTAGATGGGATCAATACCTTTTTTTTTTTTTTTTTTTTTTTTTTGGTATAAGCAGGTCAGCTTTACCTGTGAGAGCAGAGAGTCAGATAAGTTTGCAGCAGAGAACCTCACACCAGGGCTCTGGTTTGAAAGACATTCATCTCTGACAAAGAAGTCCGTGCCTTCCCCCATACTCCTTAAAAACTGTTCAGCACCACTCCGCAAAGAGGGCAGGCAATGGAAAACAGGGAGAGGCCAAAACCAGTAGACAGATGAGGGAAAATGCCCCAGACAGTCTTTCTGCTGAGAGAAACAAAGATGAAAGTGTAATGCCGCTCTTTTGCAAGACCAGAAACATAGGTCTAAACCCATGGATTGCAACAAAAAGTCACAGATAAGGACAAGAGGGTTAAGAACTAGGTCATCCTTAGAGCTCATGCGTGTGTGCATGCACACTCCGAGCTACACAAAGAGCAGCAGTTGCATTTGGATCATCTGGAAAATGGGTACCAGGGAAAATTGACTAAAAGGAGCTCATCATTATCAAGTTGGAGGATAAGTTATTCTGAGACAGACCTCCCACGAGAGGAATGCATCTTTGGAAAATAGGCCGTGACCTACAAAGACCACCTTCGTTGTCAGCACATGGAGACGGTCTGATGATGTGAGTAGTAGTGAATGAGCTCCCCAGGCCAACAGTAAACTCCCTGATCTGCTTTAGGAAAATTTCATACTTAATCTTCTGGTGTGGAATGGATATGCTAGAACTGTTGGGCTTTTTCTTGGACCTGACTCTGAACTAAATGTTTTCAAGGTGATGTGCTTTTTTTTTTTTTTTTAAACTACAACCATTAACTACCAACATCTCTGTGGTTGGAGACAACCTGCCTTCTGCACGGCTGACTACAAGACATGAATCGAGGTACAGCACTAATTCTAATGGACAGTTTGCAAAAGCTATTGCTGCAATTGGAACAAAAAAACAACCCCAGTATCCTCGTGTTGAAGCTAACTCTATCAAAATGCCATAAGACCAAGTCTATCTTAGAATTTTATATAATTCTTCTCTAACACTCACTGTGCATGCTCAGTTTGAACTTCCAGCAACTCAACTTTTTAAAGATTAAAAGCCTTTCTTTGTTGCTGTGACTTGCCAGGAGGATAAGTGCACCAGGAAATATTTAAGAATAATTGACTCCACTCCACCAGCAATAATTGAATTTTTTCCTATCCAGAAGTTTCATTCTGAACAAGACCACTATTAACTTTTCTAATGAATATTCTTAAGATTGCAGCTATGTCCTTTTGGAGCTTCCTCTTGCGAAAAAATGATGGCCAGGAGTCCCCCCACATTGGTAAACCTGGAAGGAGACCCAGTCCCTCGGGGCTCAGTGGAACTACTTAGAGGAGTGAAGCTATGCAATGCTTGCAGAACCAAGGGCAAAGCCTGCACCTCCTTCAGCCTAATCAGTCCAAAACAGACAGTATTTCTTTGTGTTTGGATGATGACAATGGAGTCAAAGTACTTGACACCTTTCATTGTCCAGGTGTACAACAAATAAGGTTTTTAAATGCTTGTTGGTTAAAAACATCAGCACATGGTACCAGCTTTAGCATGTTCCTCTCTCCTGCCCTTTCTCATTAAAGTAAGATAAGAGGCTTCACAGGTGACACCACCAGGCTACTCATTTTTCAGTTACAAAACTTAAACACCTTAACTCATGCTTAAAATGTAGTTTTAAGGTCACTGACAGCTGAGTACTTATTTGCTCACTGTCACCAACTTACCCTGTCCCTTGCCATCCAAACACCCAACTATCCATGTTTAATGCCGTAATATCTGAGAACTCTCAAACTGATGCAGCCTCAGGTTCAGTTTTTCAGCAGGATTGTGTAATAAGCATATTCATTTGTTTTTCCTCTGCAGGGAGAACAGGGGGCCTGATCTTCTGTTACATTAAGCTTGAAGCTACTGGTCCTCGAGGGTCCATCAATACAGTATATTGCATTTCTACATAGAGGAGCCTGAATTTGTGTATTGGACTCAGGCAAGATACAGACAATAGTCAGAAATTACCCATACACATGGATATACACATTACCACAGATATCTGGGAGCAGCTATTTAAGTGTCAGTGTTTAGGGTTAGGGTAGCCCTTTAGACCTATAACAGACACTCTGTTAACCCCCCTCCCTCCCCAAAGGGGAAGAGAAAGGGAATAAGGGAGAGAGACTAAGCAATTAAAAAAGGAAACCAAAAGCAGTTTTTATTAAAATAATAATAATAATGGAATATATACAAACATATACAAAACCTGTATGGAACCCAACCCTCCCCCCAATGGTAATTACATCACTGTCACCACTGATGCTGTGGAGCAGGCACTAGGGAAGTCCCAGACTAACTTCAGACGGTGCAGTGAGTTAGAAGAACTGAGCTGAAAAGTAAAATCACTGAATAGAATTAATTCTGTTCTCACTCAAACCAGGACATAAAGAAAAGCTGGGACGAGCTTTCTGGAGGGACTATGTATAGTAATTCTATTTCCTGATCCAAAAAGCATTCATATAAAATAATGGTACCTTTGGAAAACAAGAGAGCCAACTATCAGTGTGCATTATGCTTTAGTCTTATTAGGTGTTTGCTAATAATAATAAACAACATTTATTTTCATGCTTCTGTCAGGCAGTAAGCTCTGGGCACCCTGCAGCAAGACAGCTGACTGTATCCTAGCTTCTATACCATGAGCACTGGCCTGGTTGGTTTAATACATGAAACTTGGATGCTTTATTTGTATGCTTTGTAGTTGCTTCTGCCATCTTCAATTAGTATCACCTGGAAATCCCAGCTTTTCTGCATGTAGTCACACCCAAGAGGAAAGCCTGACTCAGAAAAGATTAGTGTCACACTGCTTTTTCCCCTCATCTTTTCTCTGTAAAGGAGGAGAGCTTTCTGATCATGACAGTGTAATAGTAAAGATAGTCAAGAGAGCTGAATACCTTAAGGGCCTCAATCTCTTCTCATATGTACCAGAATTAAAGCTGGTATAACTCTGTTGGCTTCAGTCTTGATTTATACCTGCATTAGTGAAAAGAGAATCAAGTTCTGAGGTTTTTATGAGGAATACTATGAAACTTATTCTTTTAGCTTGTTAGACAGTACCAAATTCACATTTCCATTAAAGAGTAGCTTGGGACATTACAAATGTCTTTCTCCCAAACCATTTGCTCCTGTACTCATCTGTTAAGGTGATGTTGAGGGTGGCAGAACAGAGCAGTCTTCTACAGACCCAGGGAGCAGATTAAGAGCTGTTCCCCACTGCAAACAGCACAACTTCTTTTCTAGTGTTTGGATACAAACTCTTCCATATAGGACCCGTCAAACAGGCACACACAGTCTGCACACACAAACCAGAGCAGGTAGCACATAGCATTTGCACGAAGGTCTGCCTTACCCTTTCACAAGCTAAAATAAGGCCTTTAGGCCGTGACAGCATGTTTCATGTAGGCACCAGCCACCTGGGTCAGACCCATGAAGAATTAGCCCCCAGAAGCAGCTTCATTAACTACTCTGTTACTACATATGGTTTTCTGCTAAGTATTGATCAAGAACAGGTTACACACCATTTTTACTTATTTATTTTGCTGTAGCAAAGACAGACAGATTGACACTGTTAAACTCGCAGAAAGCTGGTCCTTTGGTTTCTGATTTGAAGGCCCAAAAGGTGGTCTGCCTGTTAATTGGGTACTTCGCACTGTCTTGTTTCAAAGTAATGGTGACATTGCTCCTGAACATGAGCTCTCTACACAACAGCAAGCCAACACGGCAGTCTTAAATTGCTTCCTGAACTTTTTACCCAAGTTCCTACGACTGAAGTAGAGCTTGTAACTACAAAGACTGGATTTATCATTACTTCTAATTAATAACTTTGCCTATCCTTTTACTTGTAATTCTCATTCACTTCAAGGAACTATTTAGATATATTTACATATACTTATTTATACACTTTAACAAATCTGCTCACGTGAAAATGGGACATTTCCCTGACCAGCTTAAACCCTATCATCCAACTTGCCTTTCACCATTTGTTTCTTGACAGTTATTCTATTCCAAACTATTGCATAAAGACACCTTTGGTTTCCTGCTAGCTTTGTTTAATTCCTCTCAGTAAAATTCCAAACTGTATTGAGCATTGCATCCATTTTTAGGAAAACAACGGGGTTAGGACTATGACAAACGGAAGGAAGCCGGAAACCACTGTCCTCTACTTCTGCTGCTAGAAAACCAAAAGCATATTACGATTCACTCCTGCATGACCTTTCTTAAGCGTGTAATCCCAATTACTGAGACAGCTCTTGTGGCTTCAGTGGAAGTACTTTACACGATCATGGGCTCTCCTCAAGGGAGAAAAATGCAGATGACTCATCTAAGAGTTCCTTTGGAGGCTCTAGGCTGAGGAGACACATAGCACAATTTGAATGGTTCTTGGTTTTTGGTTTTTTTTTTTTGCACTGCTAGATCAAATCTGGCCTTGGTAATAGTGATAAATCATTACCATCTGAATTCTAATCCATGGCATATGTAATCGGGACTGGGTGGTCCCATTATAACTTCTAGAAGAGCAAACTTCATCTCATAAACCACCACTGCAGGTGGCACTTAAAATGAATGTCTCCAGGCTCAGCGGTATAAATCCAGCACATCTTACCACTGTTGAATTCTCGCAGCATCTTTAACAAAGAAAATCCAACAAAGTCAATTCATTTTGTGTTTTCTAATGCCTGAAGATTTCCACTGGGTGTTTATCATAATTATTTAGAGAGGGGAATTAAAAAAAAATAGCCTTTAAGTGCATATTTTGTGTGGAACAATGTAAACTACAAATACTTGAGCAAACCTCAGTTTGCTAAAGACACATAGGTATTTCCACATCTTTGGGCACATCAAATGTAATTGATCTGGTTGACTATAGTTTTGGAGACATTCAGACTATTAATCAACCTGTACCGGGCACCATATCAATTTACAAGATGACCCTTAACCCACCCCTCTTTACACACATTTACACTGCGAGGAAGTTACTGCCTGGCCATCTTACCTCATTTCTATTTCAAAGTATCATGCAAATCTGCTCCACTCTGCTCCAGCAGCAACTAGCAGACATCCTTGAGATGGTATCTCCATGGTTTAAAATTTGCATGGAAAATTATAGCTAGCCCAAAGAAAAGCCCAACCAACAGCCAAAACACCACCGGTGGTAGGACTGGAAGGACTGCACTTCTGAACACTCGTGCAACGAGATATTTCATCAGCAGCTCAGTGAAGGGCAGATGCAGCACCATCTACCATTCTCAGGAAGCAAACTAGGTAGGGATGATCGTGCATGAGAACCCCCAACTTTGGAGCAGACGCATTTGCTCTTGGCTAAAAACCAAAGTGTTTGACTTCAGTGGGCCATGACAGGGGAGCTGCTGTTTACAGATGACAGCGATGTTGATGAGCAGAGGATATTATTGTAGTTCAGTGAAGAGCAGATACTATTCTTACATTTGATTTCATTGTATTTTGAGCACTTTTTCCAAAAGCATCTAGAATTTAGGAAATGTATATTTATATGCAATAAATCAAAATAAGTGAGGAAGTAACAGAATAAAGACTTTCAATAATGTTTCATTTTAAAATTACAAGAGCAGAAATGCACAAAATTTTCAAGGCCTCCATCCAACAAAGCACTTAGGTATATGCTTAATTTTCAGTCTCCCTACAGTTGTGCTTTGCTCAATTGAGGCATAATAATGGTAAACTTTGAGGCCAAATTCTGGCCCGAATTCAGTAGATGCAGATGTCTTTAAAAGGAAACAATATGTGTATGTAGAAAGCACTTCTCTAGACACGCATGCCTGCTCACTGACAATTACAGAACATGAACACAAAACGCATGAACATTTGTTTCCCCAGATTAAAAGTATTTGCCTTATTTGACAGAGAGTCACAGAGGTGATTTGCTCTGCCAGCAGAAAATACGATCTCTGCCCAGAAGACCTTACAGTCTAAAGTTTAGACAGATCAATAGCAGGTAAAACACAGAAAGGGGTGAGAATGGAGGAGAGCTGGAGCAATAGGCTCACATGGTTATTCATTATAGACACGTGCATTTTGTGGTTGCCAAGTTATAAGTTTTAAATATAGAAGTTTACTTTTATGTAGAAGTAATAATTATTAACAGAACAGAAATCTTAGAGGGCTCTACAGATCATTTTGACAATCCAAAATGAATGGGAGTTTTGCCACTCATTTCAATAGGATCAGGCTTTCATTCTGAGTCTCTGCTTTAACCCATATGTCCCCAAAAGAGAGCGCACAGAGATCTTTACAGTCCAACCAGGTCTGCCCTGAACTGTACAGCTTGGAAACTTGGGTGTAAACATCTGGCAGTTCCTGCTCTCAGAAGGAGGATGTGTCATTCATTGCACAGCTGTAAACAGCAGCACACCGAGCAGCGGCAAACCCTTCCCCAGCCCTCCTTTCTAGCCAAGCCTCCTAATGAACCTTGCTATGATTCAGAAGCTAAGTAGGAGACTTACAGAAGAGGAGCTGTTCCCCTATACCTTACCTGCAATTCTGTAGTCCTTTTCTGAGATTAAAGGCACATGGCAAACACACTGTTGTAGAACTGCCAGGTAGGAAGGGTGCGTGCAGATGGCTGTGCTCAGAGCTCTGACCCGCTCCCCAGGAGCTGCCAATGCTGCATACCCCTGGCTCACGTAGGAAAAGGGATTTAAAACTGTCAGGCTGCAGCTTTCACTATTAACTTTCAGTTTTGAAACAGCTGAGTAGTGGAGGCTTTGAGGAAATCTGGGTTCCATTTTTATTTTTAGATAAACTGCCAGGGAAATAAATCACACAATAATGATTTTCAGTAATTTTTATAGGAGAACTGACAGCTAGCTGTGGTGACTCAGTATTTGCCGAGTACTCCACAATATTGTGTAAGCACTTTAATTTCATCCATGATTAAAAGAATTCAAGGGGTCTGGGCTCTGTTCCTTTAGCACTTCGGAGGTACTTCAACATGAAGCAGGAAGAAGACAGCAATGGACAGACTTTGTCATTCTTGTTACAGTAGACCCTTTTCAAGAATCATGCAAAGTTACATAGAGTTAATTTTTTTTCTAATATTTCAGAACCTGTGCCTCACCTAAGTTATATAAAATCCACTTGTTAGAGATAAAAACAAACTTTAAAGTCACTGGTAAAGTTGGAGTAATACACAAGCTGGTCATGTTTTTTCCCAGGTTCAGTGAAGCTGTTGAGGAAGAAAAATGCTTTCTAGAAAGATGCTTCTAGTAGCAAAATACCCTTATAGTACTACCAGACAAAAACCTCAAAAAAAATGGGTGGGTTTTTTGGTATTTTTTTTTTTTTTTTTAGGGAGGGTGGTTGGGGGGTTTGTTTTTTTTTGTTTGTTTGTTTTGGGTTTTCTTGTTTTGCATTTTTTGTAGGTTTTTGTTTGTTTGTTTGGGTGGTGTTGGTGTTTGTGTGGGGTGTTTTTTTAA